>JAEMPF020014580.1:0-10271 GCA_022496165.2 Catalaphyllia jardinei | reverse complement strand
ATTTTATTTTATTTAATTTTGGTTGATATTTTAAGTTTCTTTTTTTTTGGCGGGAAAGTAGTGTCACGGATTAGCATATTCAAATTAGCCTCGTGTATTTAAGCTGGTTCGAATATTCAATAAAGTTAGTTCCACGCCTGGATGCGGGCAGCCATATCTTGTCCACATTGTCTCAACAATATATTACACTACTGTTTTAAGTGAGAGAAATTTTCAAGGGCATTCCTATGTGGGTCATTACGAATGGTAAAATTTATTGCATTTTTCCGAGAGTGGCCATCCTCTAACAAAGATGGGGTCACCAAATACTCTATATTTTCACTAACAAGTTACCCGATTAAGGATTCGAAAGATGAAATAATTCCAATAGAAGCGTCTGGTGGTCTATACCTATGACAACTACAACTGGTTTTGATCTAGTCCTTCAAATCTCCAAACAGAGTTTGGTCTCGTTAATAGATAAAATATCTACGTCATTCTTAGCTAAGAGTACCCTAAGTTCATCTTAATTAGTAGTCAATTTATTGATATTGAGAGTGGCTAGTTTTAAACCGCGCTGAGATGATAAAATTTGGGTGGGGTCTGCATTCCCATCATTTGGTACACAAGAATTCCTAATTTTGTTTTTGACACTCTCCTCATGCAGGTACGCTATTCCAAGATAGAAAATTACTTCAAATTAAATGTGTTTAAAAATTCTTAAATAAATTACTCGTTACCTTTAAAATTAAGCCCGCCTCTGTTGGGTCCGTTGTGCGTGATGTTTTGATGGCGAATTAGTTTCCACTCGTTTTGATGACAGAACTTCATTAAATGTTTGTTCGCTATGTTGACTGCTTGATTACGTTTACCCTTCCTACATACAAAGTCCGCTATGGTAACTGTGGCATTGCAGCTACTCTCGATCTATCAAGCCAGATCGACGATAGACTCGGCAACCTCTTCTGGTTTTTGCGGGCGACAAAAGGAGCCCGCAATCCTAATCTCAAGTTGCTTTTACAAACGCATGCGCCGCAGTTGTATAGTTTGGCCCTGACTCGATTTTGCTGAAATCTTGAATCTTCCACCACGAATGCATGGAATGCAAAGAATGCTATTTTCTCACGCGCATCACGCGTAACATTTGGACCTTGGATCACGTGAAGGTCATGCATAGCAGCTGCGCCGACCAATCCAAATCGAGCGTGTCAACTTGGATTCGACCTGTCTATTCATGTTGTCGCGTTGTATGCCATTTCCCGGCCGTATTCCGTCTTAATCGAGAGTGGCAACTGTTCGTCCTTAACTTCAATCGCGGAGCGTCAGAATTGCTTGCCCTTGAGCTGACAAGCGCATAGTGCGAGATCGCGTTCTTTAATTTCATAGAAGCGTGGAGCGAAAGCTGTTCGTCCTTGGCTTAACAAGCGCATTGTCTGAGATCGTTGTCTTCGATCTCAGAAGCGTGAAGCGGCAGCGTTGATCTTCCTTCAGTCTTTTGTCCGCCCAGCTCAACTGTCAGCCTGTCATCTACTTCGGTTTGTTTATGAAATATCGGCACAGTTTTGCCACAATTTTACCATTGGAACCACTTTGTTGACGACGAAATAAGGCAACTGTTTGTAACAATACTCGTTCAAAACACGGAGCTATCACGGTTAAAATCACGGCAAATGCAGTGTAGGCTATCACGTTTATGAAATATCGCCTTCTTTGATTTCATATTTGTCCATGATTTCAAATAAATCACACTTGCGTTAAATCAATCATTTTGACTCGATCAATACGCATACTTTATAACCTAGATTGCTTTTATTTACACCGTGAAACAGCAACTGACAATTACAGCATGTTACTAAATCTAAGGAAAGGAAACAATGGGATTAGTGTCACGTGGAATCCTCTGGTGTTACTGTTTCAGAAAGTTTGTAAAATCACTCTATTGTTACTGTCAAAATGGAGGAAAAAACGAGTAAAACCTGGAGGGTGTGCTCATGGACAAACAAAATCACCCGACCTTTCCCTATAGGCCCCTAAATCTTTCATTCACCAAAAATCTTCGCCCGCATTTACTAACCTTTGGTTATTACTAGTCTAAATCTAAGATCGTTAGTACCAACATGTAATATCACTTCGCTTGGCTCGTGCTCTAAGTCTGGTTTCAGATAATCTTTCATTGCTCTTGTCGTTACACCGGAAAAGGACCTAACCACGACCCGACGACCAACTGCTTGTCCTAATTCTTTTCCCTGGATATTTGTTACCACTGAATCTCCGATGAGTAAAGTGGTGCGTGGCTTTTCCAGCCCTGTTACGACATGTTCCGTGGAGTCATCAGATTCTGCTTTCTTGTTTTTCCTTTTCTTTTTGCTCCTTTGTTTTTTCGCACCAACAGTTTGCCATTGCTGTCCCTCACAAAGCGTTGATTGAACCTGACTTGAAACAATAGCATAATTGTTAGAGGTGATCGGTGGCATAGCAGATGTATATTAGCTTCATTAGCCGCTTCCCTTGAAATCATTTGCAATGCAAAACTTAGAGAGTCGCGTTCTTTTTTTTTGTTGTTGTTTTCCCCCTTTAAAGATAAGATTGAAGCACGAAGTTTGGCACGAAGGTGAGTTATACAGTATTTTTAATGGCTTGCTTGAGTTATGTTTATTTTTAATGGCTTGCTTGTAATTAGATCTAGAGCCAACCGAAGTGATCATGTAATGTGGTGATTCTAGATTCCGAGTCTAAAAGAAAGATGCAAATATGGTATTAAAGTGAGTTTTATCTAGAGAGTGTGGCCCGAAATAGAGGGTGTAATACACTCTAACAGTTTGGTAATTTAAGCCAGTTCTGAGTTCCAGTTTGCGGGCACATTACCCTGGTTCCATAGGTTTTTCCTGACTTTTCTCCGCATGCATGATGAGCTGCGAGAGAGCCGCCGACGCGGTGCATTAACACTAGTCGCGAAGCGGCGAGAACTCGTGTTTACCCCTTCGCGGCTCTCTCGTGCGGTAAAAAATCAAGAAAACCTCTGGGACCAGGGTACGGGCACATTCACATTCCTCTGGTGGTTTACGGCTAAGAAATTATCGTGCCGCAACACGTGTTTCTGTGGTGGTCATTGAAACTTCTCAAGCTAACTTTGTGTTTGTTAACAGCCTATTAGACGTCAATAGACGTAACAGTTAAACGTAACATTAGATGGTGGCCGTAGAGCAACAGAAACATCTGTCATTAAGTTTTGTCATTGAAACAAAAAATTATTACTCTAGAGCTCTGACACATTGAAAGTAATACTTCTAGTGCAAGAACTGTTCAGTTAGCAAAAACGAAGGCGATAACTGCTTTTTTGACCTACACGAGATCCTTCTCGAACCATCTTTATGAATGGTCTCAATTGCTTCCCTCGGCTTGGTCTCGGGTAACATTTAGGTTTTAACTCTCGGGAAACAAAATTCAGTAATCTCCCTGGGACCAGTCGTAAAGATGGCTCGATACAGTTTTTTCCGGACCATTTCAATTGGCATTTTTCCAACCTTCCCTTACCTTGATCGATGCTAAAATTACTTAATTACACTAGTTTTTGGAAAAAGATTGATCAGAATTTTGGTTGAATGTAATTTTTAAGGCAATCGATATCCCATGGAAACGATAAACCAAAAATATGAAAATCAGCAAAGCATGAATTTTGAACGTGAAAATGTCTCCTTGCATTTGAGTAGAACAAGTCGGTTCGCTCAATAAACTTAACCGTAGCCTCCTATCGCGATTGCTTGACGAGGCAAGAATAAGAGTGTTGCGTATGAAAATGTACATAAACCAGGAACACCAGAATAGCAGCATATCGCTAACCACTAACTATTAATGTCTTCCAGCTGAAAAACTAGATGTTTTCTGCCGAAATGAAATCCAGCTATAAATATGTACCTGTAGATGGCGTAACGAACGCGCAAAACGAATGCGAGATACGCAAATGGTTTACTTGTTAGAAACCTACAGAAAATGGTTTTCATGGTACCATTTGCCATGCAGTTTTAAGGTCTTTATAAATGATCATCTAGTTAGCCAAACTAAGTTCCAGATGTTTACACTATTTTCCCGCCGCCATGTCGGTGTCCATTGGAGGCACACCAACATGGCGGCTCCATACTGGGCTGTGTACAGTTGTGCAAAATATTTTTGACAAATATTTGAAGATCGGGAAAACGTACGGACCTAAGACTTGGAGAAGTGTCTTATTTATCGATCTCCTGTAACATTATTATTTCTTGAGTTTATTCACTCAATGGTTTTTGAATTATTTTTTTAATTGCGTGGCGGAACAATCCAAGAATACTAAGGAAATCTGTTAAGAAATATCTGTTCCTTCTTTTTCCGGAAAAAATGCTGATGTGAGCATTTTTGTTGACATTCAAGGCTAATCTCGAAAAAATGTAAGACTTCGCCAATTCTTCTTTGTGGATTCCAATGGCCCTTGCAAAGATCTACTTTTCCCGCTTGGTCCTAATCTGTTGCAAGTTTCATATTTGCAAACGGTGCCTCATATCAGGCATGATCCAGCAAGCATGTAAATATATTAGCTTGCGTTTGTGGCCTTGTTTAAGGCGGGGGTACACATGATTTAGGAGTGAAATTTGAAGTAATATTGCTAGGATTAAATGGGTTGTAAACACTACCAGAGATTTGACCCAATCCCTCCTCTGGTTCACGTTCATCGAGTTCCGTTCTGGCAGGCGACATAGCAGCTAAAATTGAATTTTTAACAACAACCGAAATCATGTTAAGGAATGGAAATGTTCTTCATATGTCAGAACTGGACACCACATTTAACAGTATTGCCAAAAAAAAAAAACCGGTCAGGATCGTGCTGACTTGGTGACGAAGGTAGTACTGCCGGAGGAAGTCAAAGATTACTTGTGTACCCAAAGTGCCATAGGGTTCAAGGTCTTCACAGTTTTTGTAAAGGAACGGACCCCGACTGGCAAAGATAATCTATGGTCACCAATGAAAAACAGAAGCTGCTTACATGGAAAGTGTACAGCAAAGTGGTGTAGCTACAAGAAGATATATGTGTCTTTGCTTGCATGATGATGGTATGCAAGTCGCGTCCCGTGATCAACATAGCCTAGGCAGTTGAAGTGTACGAGTTTTCTCTAGTGCCATGATCTCTTTTTGCGTCGGATGGCTCAATGCTCATTGCTCTACGATGAGTGTATTAATAAACGCTATTGAGAAATATGGTAACCCGGAAAAATGTGCTACAAAATGCCGAGTAGCTCCATCCATGCAAGGGAAGGTCTCGATAATCGACGGTTTGGCTGAGTTGCAGTCGCTCGACAAACCCACGTGGATAACTACCTCAGCCGTTCTAAACTAACAGAATATAACATGAATCAGCTCTTACAAAAAAATGCAGTGAAAGTGATGAAGTCTATGCGGTTTTCGACAGATATGATGTTGAGCTCTTCCTGAAATCAACCACAAGAAGTCAGGGTCGTCAGGATCCGGTGTACTACAGGATAACAGTCTCGACCCACATTGGTAAGGTTCCGATGAAGACACCATTGTCTTACAACAGACCTAAATGGAACTCACTGAAAACCTTGCAAGAAAGGCTCTAGATCATGCAGAAATCATTAGAAAGCGTCTCGTTGCAGCCTGGAGAACTGTTTGTGAGGCAACACACAAGAATGCGGCACATCTTCAAAGCACCCAAAAAGAAGCTGATGGAGCCACAGAAATCAATATCCATTCACCAGACACCGATGTGTTTATTCTGTCTTTGAGAAAATATCCTCAGCTCTGTCATGAGGCAAATTTCATCACTGGAACAGGTCAAAGGCATCGAGCAATCAAGTTACAGCCAACTGTGCATTCCCTCGGTAGGTATAAGATTGCAGCTCCACCAGCGCTTCACGCATTAAGCGGTGTTGAGACACTGGCAGTTTTGCTGGGAAAGGAAAAGCCACATGGCGGAAAGCACTCCAAGAGGCAAGCCAAGACATCATCAGCTGCTCTTGCTAATCTCGGAGTAAGTGAACCACCGTCAGCAGAAACTATGGCCGCAAACGAGAAGTTGATTTGCAAGTTGTATGCATATGTGCCACACACGACTATTACTACTGTCAAAGATCTGCGATGGTGGCTTTTCAAAAAAAAGCATGCTCAGTCCGAGAAACTTCCATCAACACAAGCTGCCCTAGAACAAACTGTAATGAGAGCCAACTATGAAGCAATGGTTTGCAAGAACGACATAGTGCCCCAGCCCCAGCTATCATCACCAGACAGCTTTGGCTTGAGGTTGCGAGACAACAAATAGCTTCCCGTGATGACTACTTTTCCGCCAGCTCCCGAGGCTGTACTCCAATTGGAAAAATGTGGCTGTGCTAGAGAGAGATGTTTGACCAACATATGCCAATGTCGTAAAGCAAATCTCAACTGCACTGACTTGTGTAACTGCTGCGATAGTGGAGACATTTGTGAGAACAGCCATGGTACTTCCAAATGATGATCTTGAAGAAGACGAGGATGTTGCGTATGAAAGTGATAATAGCATTGGATAGAACAGTCGTATTTTCCCTAGAGCAAAGACTTTCATGTGGCTTATCTGATTTGTTCATAGTGATATTAAGATTATTTATTAAAGCAATAGAGCACTTTTCCGTGTTTACATAGCCTCATCTAAACACGAGTGGGGCTGGAAGAAGGTTTGCATAACTTTCGTGAATTCTCTCAAGCCTTCGAGTGTATAGATGAGGCTCTGTAAACGCGGAAAAAAGTGCTCTATTGCTTTTATAAAATAATTCTTAAAAATACCCCCAAATAACGTCACAACCGTTTTTACATACTCTCATCTAAACACACCTATCGACCAATGAGAGCGCTTGTAGTGGCTCAATTATTTTATAAGTTAGAGTAGTGTCACTTTGGGTCTGAGGAATTGTAACCGGGTAGTAGTAGCTATTAATAGAGAGGGTACGTCAAAGATGGAGTTTCCTTTTGACAAAGAAAATATATTTTCAGCGTCAACATTGGTACTGAACGATTACAAAACAGTTTTTGGATTCTTCATACGATAATTTCAACAGCGAAATGCTTTTCTGGTTATTACAAAATCAGAATCGTTTCCATAAATTAGCAGTTACTCGTGACCCTCTTACCACAAGATAACAACACCAAGTTTTGTTTAGAACATTAAGAAACATAATTGACGAGATTTTGGTGTGACTTCATTACTGTGGTCAAAAGACATGAGCAGTTAATCAATGTCGCCTCGTTTCCATGGTAACACGTCACGTGACCTCTCTTACCATAAAGAGCTTTTCAAGATGTGACTAAAATGACAATATTATCATAGTGAGTTTGATGTGATTCCATTCACATGGTTGAAAGATATAAGCAATTACCTTAATATGTAGCCTCGTTTCTATGCTAGCAAATGTACGGCATTTTTAAAACCCCTGAACATTGACCTCGGTGCAAGTTACAAAAATGCCACCAAATTTTTTTGCATTATCCAGGGTCGAAATAAAATATTTAGACTAATGGCTTGCTTGCTTCACGAAATTCCCACGGGATTACATGTGCTCCCAGACTAGATGCACCAAGATCAGTGTTATTCTTGAGCTCTGATCCAGATCCAGACCACTTCAAAGGAACGCACCAAGACAGGAGCCCATCACTAGGAGCTTGCAATTACCCCATATTCCTGTCACGGCGTTTTCACAGACCGATCTATTTTCAGTTGGAATTTATCTCGAATTCAGATCCCCTCAGGGACCTCAGTGACCAATTGCAATCACAAGCACGGACTAATGTTGACATGTCGACATGATGTCGACATGTTTACGTGAAGCCGCATTGTTTTATCCTCATCGAAGCGTGCTCATGTAGACTTTTTCGCGGGAAAAATATATAAAAATATACTGGTATGTAAAAATGCCGTTGCATTGGCTAATTATGGGAGTTGCAGGCTCCTAGTAATAAGCTCCTGACCAAGATTGTTAGTATAAACCGTTAGCTTATTCTAAAAAAACATGTCCTCTTTTTTTCGTTCGTGTCTCTGACACAAATGGGAAGAACAATATAATATTAGAAATTGTGCAAATGTTTCTATGTAAAAGAACTTCCAGTTTCGACGATTTAACGTGCTAAAAGTACAAACGTCGTTTACCATATGCAAAATAAATATTACTTTATATTTATTTGTACTGAGACATTGATGGTATAACTTGAGTATACGTGTTAAAAGCACTCACGTCGTTTACCATGTGCATAAATTCATCCAGTGAAAATATTTATTTCTATCAGGCAAGACGCTGCCGTCATGTCTAAATGTGTATTAATTACGGAAGCTTGGGGCGTTTATTTCAACTCAAGGTTGTAGACTTGTTGTTCAATGTTTAAACCCTGCGTTTAAGGCGATTCTTCAGTATTGCACTGTGCATCCTTACTCCGCACGATTTTCGCGTCATGACGTCATTAGCGCTTACGAATAAGCGTGTGCATGTACACAACGAAAGAAATTTCCTTCAAGCTAACCTCAATAGCAAAATAAATTATCCTTTTCTTTTAAACGAGCATGGTGACCTATATTTTTTATCGAATAATAATAGTTTACATATTATTCTCTTTAATTTAAAAAAAAATATAAAAAATGTATCGGGCAGAAGATATTGGTGAAAGCGCGAAAATACCCTAACCTGGAATGCAAATTATGACCGCAAAAACAACGACTACACGATAGCTTTTAAGTCCACGTCGTTTTAAATTTCACATCATATTGTTCCATATGCTCGACACCTTCTACCTGTCAAGTTATTTCCCAAGTATTAGTTTAATAAACTATGTATCTAGCTACCGCAAAATATAATTAACTTGGACCGATGAATAACTCGCATGAATAGCACCAGTACGGGCGTAAATTGGGTAAGATTTGGCCCGTCACATTTCTTAAACGAGAATTGTGGTTTTCGAAACAGCGAAACTTTTATTTCTGAAGAATCGCCAAGTGCGTTTCTTAATTACTTTTTACATACTTATTTTCTGTCATAGTACCTAAAAAGTCGCATAATAATGAAGCTGCAACCACAACACATGAATGGACCTCTTTAGCTTTGCGATGGAACAGGTGTCCCATTTCAGAGATGCGTTATCGCTGAAAATTTATTTTCAGCTTTTAACCTGTACACGCTATATTTGAAAGGTTATATTCAGATAGATCAACTGAAGAGCAATTCCCCAGAGAACATGATCTAAAATAGGCGCAATCAATACAGGTCTCTGAAGTGTTTATTAGAGAACGAACAGGCACTACGTTACAAGTTCTTTTCCAGCTCTCCCACCTAAATAACAAAAACGTTGTGAAGATAAATTTGGTTTCATCTATTCTATCTTTTTCTTTTTCAAGACGTATAGCAATATATTTTAAACTCTTACCATCCGGGCAAGTGATGTCGTCATTTCTTGGTTTCAACTTCTCTTGTGAGCCTTGCTAGATATTTTTCTTTATCTTATTTTTTCAGGTTTAGTATGTGTCAACGCTGAAAGTACCCGTTAATTAGAGCATAAGCAAAAGTGATGATAGAGTGTTCACAGCCTCTCTTATCGTTTAGTTGCTAATAGCTCCGCCCCTGTCGATAACATAAGCCGTTTGATTCCAAAAAAGAATTTTTTTTTTCGCCCGGGTCTCCGGCAGAAATAAGAAACACTATATGATATCAAAAGGACTCTAATTTTGCATGTTAAAAGCACTCAAATCGTTTACCACATGCATGATGAATGTTACTGGTAGTAAAGAAAGCAAGTAAATGGATAGTTGTCAACAGAATAGTTAAGACTCTATTAAGAACCTTTTACGGCCAAACAGGTAAGAATATAATGAAGAGTTAACTTTATATAGCAGTTCCTCGTATGCAGCTGTAAATACAGACAACACCATATCATTCTAAATTAAATTTGTTGTCAGCGTCTCAACAAGGCAAAACAAGAACTACGCACTCATATAACTGCAAGAAGCCTTCAATAAAAGTATTCATGCTAAAATATTTTCTCTCAGCAAGGAACATCAAGACGACGGCTTCAGTGGCGTGACAAACTTGGAATCTTATAACGGCAGCAGTTTCACGGGTAAGCTGCTGTTTTAAGTAGTTTTTGTCTTTGATTTCTATTTCTAACGTACTTCTATGCGACAAATAAGCCTACTGCGGACACCAAACTTCGAAAGTACCTCAACTCTCCTTTGCCTCCAGCGCAGCTCCAAAAAAGTCAGTATGAAGAAAGATTCATGCTAGTTAAAACTACAA
>JAEMPF020014578.1:0-10274 GCA_022496165.2 Catalaphyllia jardinei | reverse complement strand
TCAATTTCGGGTCGTTTTATTTCGCGATCTAACGCTTGCAAACGACTCGCAGGCTTGTCTCGAACCTGCAGGAAAACTTTAAACCTATTCTAAAGGGCCAGTAAACGTTGCCTAATCTGGGTGCGTACCTGCGCATTCGCTTTCCCCTACTGAAACTGCGCAAAGTTTCGGGCGGTTTCATTGCGCCATCTAACGCTTGCAAACGACTCACAGGCTTGCTTCGAACCTGCAGGAAAAGTTTGGACCGGTTCTAAAGGGCCAGTAAACTTTGCCCAGTCTGGGGCGGTACCTGCGCATGCGTTTTCCCCTACCTAAACTGCGCAAAGTTTCGGGCGCTTTTATTTCGCGATCTAACGCTTGCAAACGACTTACAGGCTTGTCTCGAACCTGCAGGAAAACTTTAAACCTATTCTAAAGGGCCAGTAAACCTTGCCTAATCTGGGTGCGCACCTGTGCATTCACTTTCCCCTACCTAAACTGCGCAAGGTTTCGGGCGGTTTCATTTCGCCATCTAACGCTTGCAAACGACTCGCAGGCTTGCTTCGAGCCTGCAGGAAAAGTTTGGACCGATTCTAAAGGGCCAGTAAACTTTGCCCAATCTAGGGCCGTACCTGCGCATGCGTTTTCCCCTACCTAAACTGCCCAAAGTCTCGGGCGCTTTCATTTCGCCATCTAACGCTTGCAAACGACTCGCAGGCTTCCTTCGAACCTGCAGGAAGAGTTTGGACCGATTCTAAAGGGCCAGTAAACTTTGGCCCATCTGGGTGCGTACCTGCGCATGTGTTTTCCCCTACCTCAACTGCGCAGAGTTTCGGGCCGTTTTATTGCGTGATCTATCGCTTGCAAACGACTCGGAGGCTTCCTTCGAACCTGCAGGAAAAGTTGGGACCGATTCTAAAGAACCAGTAAACTTTGCCCAATCTGGGTGCGCATCTGCGCATGCGCTTTCCCTTACCTAAACTGCGCAAAGTTTGGGGCCATTTCTTTTCGCGATATAACGCTTGCAAAGAACTCGCAGACTTAGTTTCAACCTGCAGGAAAAGTTTGGACCGATTCCAAAGGGCGAGTAAACTTTGCCCAATTTGTGTGCGTACCTGCGCATGCGCTTTCCCCTACCTAAACTGCGCAATTTCGGGCCGTTTTATTTCGCGATCTAACGCTTGCAAACGACTCGCAGGCTTGCCTCGAACCTGCAAGAAAAGTTTAGAATATTGTAAAGGGCCAGTAAACCTTGCCTAATCTGGGTGCGTACCTGCGCATGCGCTTTCCCCTACGTAAACTGCGCAAAGTTTCCGGCGGTTTCATTTCGCCATCTAACGCTTTCAAACGACTCGCAGGC
Organism: Catalaphyllia jardinei; assembly: GCA_022496165.2. Classification (NCBI taxonomy): domain Eukaryota; kingdom Metazoa; phylum Cnidaria; class Anthozoa; order Scleractinia; family Caryophylliidae; genus Catalaphyllia; species Catalaphyllia jardinei. The sequence continues at coordinate 8,935 of JAEMPF020014578.1, read as the reverse complement.
TTGCTTTGAACTTGCAGGAAAAGTTTGAACCGATTCTAAAGGGCAGTAAGCTTTGCGCAATCTAGGTGCGTACCTGCGCATGCCCTTTCCACTACCATAACTGCCTAAAGTTTCGGGCCATTTCATTTCGCGATCTAACGCTTGCAAATGACTCGCAGGCTGGCTTTGAACCTGCAGGAAAAGTTTAAGCCATTCCAAAGCGCCAGTAAACTTTGCCCAATCTGGTTGCGTACCTGCGCATGCGCTACACCCTATTTAAATTGCCCAAAGTTTTAAGCCGTTTTATTTCGCAAATTGTTGTAATTTTGAACGTTAACAACATTTTTTATTGTGTAACTTTAACAATGATAATAAAAAGATGGTTTAGAATTTTAAACGTTTTTTGGCTTGCATGATCTTTTTTACAATACGTTCCGTCATGGTTCTATGTCCCGGTAAATTGTCAATGCCCTTGATCAGGGACCATCATCACTTCATCCGTCATACTGGTCGTCGGTGATCTGTTTCAATGCCGTTTCGTAACAATCTTGCCAGTAGCCTATTTTGTCGTCTTTCTTTTTCAATTCGCGTTTCAGACTCTGGATGGTACCCTTACCCTCCCTGCACTCGGAGCACAGCGTGATCGTCTCGCAGGGTGGTGTGAGAACTTACGCCGTTCGACACGTTTGGCACAGGTTTCCGTACTTTAAAGCCATGTGTTCTCGGTACAGGGCGTGGTACTTTGGATTCCAGTACTCGACGGAATCTTTCAATTGAGTTTCTCGTTTATTGCCCTCTTGTAGCAATTGGACGAGAGACGGGATGGTCGCGTTCACCTCATCATCTTCTTTGCTGTAAAGGGGACACCATTTTCCAGGTGGTTTCTTATCGGGGACCACGTCCATTCCTTCCAGGGGATAACCTTGCTCGTCGCGTCTTTTCAACGTGCACAACATGCGTAATAACACTCGCGTAAGTCACTCAAGGATACACTTCCGTTTTGCTGGATGAGATGTTCTCTTCGACGTTTCACTAAATTTTTGCATTTACCCACTTCCCGCAACACGTATTTATGTCTTTTCAGGTTCCCATATGTCTTTGCATTGATTGGGACACGTTTTTTCAGCAAATTGAGAACCATCTCGCTGACGGCATTGATTTGATCACCATTGGCATGCGTCAGCAGGTCTTGACGTTTGAATTGATTGGCCTCCTTCAGAATACTGTCCAAGATCGGACGTTGTCGTCGTAACCGCTTCATCGTCTCTTTCTGCGTCGGTAGTAATCGACGTTGTCTTTTATGCCTTTGAAGGCTTGACTCCCCAACTTGATTCCGATGCCCGCGAACGAAGGGGCAGGACCCGACAAGAACATGCTGGCGCCTTCGGCAATCTTCTCCACCAATCTAGGTTTATGACGGGCCAAGGCACTTCCCTTTTGTCTTTTCATCTTTTTTGCTTTTTTCGCGGCCAGTAGGGCTACCAACCCAGGTAGAAAGCCACCACCGCGGTTTCTCTTCCTTTTGGCGGTTACTCGTCGTACCTTGCGAGGCATGATGATAGTGAGAGTTCACCGTTTGGGTTTCTTTCTTTTACCTCATTCGGGTCATTCCTTTCTTTCTCATCTCACGATCGATTTTTTTTCGGTGTTGACCCGTGATCCCATACCAGGAATTTTTGAGTTCGGTTCCCCGACCCTCGGTGAGTGCTTTCTTGGCTCCTTTGTCTTTTACAAGATATTTTCCCACAAGATTGATGGCACCTTTAGTTGCTCCGAATCCAGGCAAGAATCCCCCTTTCTGACGTTTTCTTCTTCGGACAGGTCGTTTTCGTCGTCCTCTTTTGGCTGGCATGATGTGTTGTTTGAGAGGGTCACACGGACGTGATGTGGCTTTTGTGGTCTTGGGCGATTGATATGGGGGTGTAATGACATTTCTCGTCGTACTGTTTCACCAGTCGATCCGACGTGGGGCTTGTCAGATCCGTAATGGTTTCATCCATGGTTTACATCCTGATCAAGAATCCTTCAAATTCTTTCATCGGTAACGCTCGCACATAGGTTCGAAGTTCGATCAACGTCTTTTCGTACGCGGTGTAAGCAAAACGACGCATTTCCATCTTGATCGAAATATTCTTGATTTCGTTCCATCCTTTGATTACCGTGCCAAACGCTGTCAATCCGATCATGACGAAACTGCCTTCCCACGACCACGCTCATGGCCATGACCAACAGAGCCAATCCGTTCAGACAACCGTGGTACCATTTGAAATGATAAAACATTTGACGTCGATACCACCATTGACGATGGTAATAGGCAAACAATCCATCTATACGTCATAGCGAGGGTTCGTCGATCTTTTCGGCGTACTTGCTGTAAGTGCCGTTCTGTAAAGTGACTTGGATACTCATTGTCTCGGTCCTTCTAACAACTGGAAGAGTCGTTCTCGTCGCTGGTCGAGACGTTTTAATTTCCTCTCGACGCCTTCGATCTTTTTGAACCAACTTTTGGCGAGGTTTCGATAGACGTATATCTCATCCTTGAACGCCGTCTCTATAGACCGATTGAGAATGGTCTGGACGTCTCGGGAACACGTACACTCCTCCACGACACGTGTCATTTTCTCGTGATCCATGCTTTGTTCGTGCGTGTAAGCGTAAGAGGGTCGATATAACGCGATAAACTTGGGGAACCAACGAACTTCACTCCTCAACATCTTGAGGCGGTGTGATTCATCGTCGTCGTTTCCTGATCTTTTTCATGACTTTGCGGGCTCCGTGCCTCACACCAGCACTCGCAGCACCTATGACCGCTCCTTTCGCGGCTTTTTTGGCTATGGCTTTGACCAATCCCGTCGCGGCCTTTTTGGTGAACGGTGCAGCCAAGGCTCTGACCAGTCCGACAGCACCTCCCACTTGTCGACGTCTCCTTCTCACAGGTCGCCTACTCACAGGTTTAATCATGACCACTCAGTTGCGCACACTGGTCGAATTGCGCGTGACGGTGGGACGACTGTTGTCTTTATAGGTGGTGGTGATGGTGTTGGTGGTCGTGATGCCAGCGATACGACGTCCAGCGGCCGTCTGTTGTTGGTCTTGCAAGATTTGTTCCAACTGTTGTTGCATCTCGGCTTGGTTGAGAACACGATCCCTTCGACGTCTACCTCCTCGTCTGGACGGAGCTGAGCTGATGGAAGAGGTTGTTGGCGAATCTTCGCTTCCTCCTCTACTGCTTCCACCACCTCCTCCTCCACCGCCTCGACCTCGTCGACCCCCACTGCTTGCACTACTTCGTCTTCTGCTTCCACTGTCACTGCTGAAGGTGTTTTGACGCGGGACACGTCTGGGTTGCTTACTCGCCGTCGTGGCTCGTCTAGGTGTAGACTTGTACCCCACTGTGGGGTGTGCGGTGCCTACCACTCTCGTAGGAGGGTTGGTGCCTACACCAATGGTGGGTCCACCTGATGCGATGGCTGGTGATGAGGGCATGCCGGTTCCCACACCGATGGTGGGTCTCGGGGACGATGTGGCTAGAGGTGAGGGTGTCTCCAAACTTTGACCTCCTCCAAATCTGATCCCACCTTGAGGAGGTACCACGGAGGTGACGTACTGAGACAGGCGATTGACATCAAAATTATCCAACCAACCGCTTGTGTCCATTCTCTAGGGCGATGATCTTCTTGACTCTGACTTCTTGTGTATGAACAAGATCGTCAAAGTGCGGTTGACTATATGCTCTCAGGATGGTTTGTACCTCTCGTTTGGTTTCACATCGTGTGACTCTCTCCATGGGCTCGTAATCCGTTTGTTCTGGAGATCATCCAATTTAATACTTGTGGACAGACCAGAATGAATCTGGGAAACCACTCGACTTCGCTCCTTAACATGTCTTGAATTGATGACATCGCACGCATCTTTCCTTCTTTAACAGGTGACTCAAAATACGTTGATCGTCCTGACTGGTCGGATGAAGATCCAATAGCATGTACCCAAATAGACGATCCGTCACCTTTCGAAACGTCTTCATCACCTCTTGCCAACGCGTGGGAAACGATTGCAACAGCAGGTTGCGCATCCGCAATTGATCTCTGGGATTCTTAAATACCACGATGAAATGGGCATTGGAATTTTCCGTTCGGAAATAGATCCTGACACAGGTAGATCACGGTGATGTTCTGATGATGCGAGTGTTTGGTGAAGAGATCCAGCACACCTTTGTCGTTCCTTCCCTCGTCCATCAGATCGTCCAGGACCAAGCCAACGCCTTTCGGAAACCATTTGGGTAAGTTGTCTTTGCCGGGGATACCCTCGTGGAATTGAACACCCTCCTTTTTGAGCTTGTCGAACCCCTTTTGCCACGATCCGTAATAGTAATACACGTCTTGGGGAGGGTCTTGCCGCTGCCCGAAGGTCCAGCGATCATCAGACTGGACGGCCTGTGACACCGAAAGGCTTGACGGCGTTCCATTTTTCGGTTCAGTGAGACAACATCACTCAGTTTTAACTGAACAGCTTCTTTTTATTTCCAACACTCTTATTACTGTAACAAATGGTGCACTCGTATCCTGATGATAGGGGGTTTTACAAATCTTGCACCAATCAGACGACCTCTTGATCAAACGTTTTAAGATGAGTCCCACTTTATGATCGTTCTCCACGAAATGGCGACTCTCGAATCGATTAAAAAACTCGTTTATGGTCCTTCCTTCGGCTCGGTCGATCAGAAACATCAAGGCGTAATCGCCACAACTCTGACTAAAAATCGATTGCAAACTCTTTCCATTGTGTATCTGGTACTTGAAATGACGGTCCATCCACTCTTCCAAGGGCTCGGCCGTGCCGTATACCTCCAAAAAGACGGCGTAACTGTCCATGATCTCGCACACGTTGCCGTGGGTCCACACGGCGAACCAATGCCTCCCTGGCTCATCGTCAGGGTCCGTGTTCACGATGTAGGCGGTCGTACCAACGTCTTGGGGAAGCGTCTTGGGTAGTCGATCGCACGGGACTGCACCGTAAAAGTCGTGAGAGAGGGTAGTGTGCGTGCCGGCCAAATGATCCAATTGAACGTTATTCAAGGCTACTTTCTCCATGTTTTCTTCTTTCTTTTTAACGGTGCACGTTGTAGGTGATAACACCGTCTTTGTTGATTTGCATCAAATTTTCAAACTCGCCGTACAAGATGATGGTCAGATTGGATCCTGGATTGGCTCCAAAATCAATCACCACACGTAGTTCACCTGTCTTCTTGGGGTGCAACACTGGACTGTCCAAACATCCGTTGGCCGTGTTATCAAATACATACAGGTTAAACTTCTTGCCATGCCCCCAATCCACTTCTCGGACCATGTTGCCTTTCCCTCGGCAAAGACATCCCGTGGCTCGGAGAAATCGCTGGTACCCTCTGAGGTCTTTGTCACCTCCATCGTGCTTGAGTTCCAGGGTCTCATAGGGGTACTCTTCACCATTTATCAATTGCTTGATGGTAGAGAGATTGAATTTCTCGAATCTGAACGGATAATCTGTTATGTCTCCATTGAAGGCTTCTTGTAAACACATACACACCACCAATCTATTGGGGACTTGGCCTTGGAACGGATTGTTGCACTCCAAGTGACGAACGTCCTGGGCGCGAGAGAACGTGCGAGTTTCACCACGCACAATGGGGATGTCGCTACTTTTCCACCTGTCAGATCTGTCATGATTTCTCTGTAGATCGAGGGGTTCAATTTCACTTGACACAGAAAAATTCGCACGTTCACGTCCGCTTCTGTCAGTCTCAGGGTGTTGGCTCTGTCCCATCTAATGGTCCACATAGCTGGGTCATTGAAGTACATCTCAACTTGAATCTGGACACCAGGTACCAGGAGTTTGCTGAGGTTAAACAATTCCGGGAAAGGTTTGAACCTCAAGGCCACTTTTTTCCTGCTATGAAATGGTTTCTAAAAAGTATCGCATTCCTGTAGTCTTCCGGCGTAGCCTTGTAATCGTTGTGGGTAACGTTCACCATATTGGCCGTTAATTCGTCACCTTCTCCATCGTTGGGGAGAGACAGAAAATTTTTCCATCCTGCAGGAACCAAGATGGTTTCACCATCATCTCAGTCATAGTTCAAGGTCGTTTCGAGGAAGGCTCTGAGGTGATACGTGTCGGTCTGAGGACTGATGAGCGTCGAGTTCAATCTCGCGTTGATCTGCTTGAAGAGGCTGTGAGCAAAATTGTTGAGTAACCCCATCACGTCGGTTGCCAACAGATTGGATCCATCATATTTTTTGAACACGATCTCCACTTCGAATTCGCCTTCGGTCAAGTCAAGGAAATCGTCTTTCGGATCGATCTGGAAGGACACGGGGCTGATCCCCGTGTTGAAAGGATTGATCTTGACCCATCGTCGAGCGCTCATGCTTAGATCCATGGGTGTGTCGAACAAGTCCAGACGAGGATTACACACCCCCGCCGAACGGGCGTGAGGGATCAGGTCCGTCATCGTCGTCGACGTCTCCTCTTGGCCTTCTTCTTCCTCCTCGCTGCTATCAGTGCGTTCTGCACCGCCCGGTAGTTGGGGAGATTTGACCGTGTGGTCAGTATCATTCCGCCTTTATACACGCGCCGTACGAGTGATAGGTGTTTCACACGTCTCGAATAGATGGGATTCATTCGCCTGTCTTGAGCCCTTCGAGTGCTGCTTTCCAATTGGGCTTCTTGCCTTTACCACCCGAATTTAAACCTTTCACAACCGACATCGCCGTCTCGGTCAAGATATCTCCAAGTATCCTGGGCGCTCGTGTCTTGATGTCTTTCCAAGCCGATCCGAAACCGGCTCCCTTCTGTTTCGCTGTGTAGTAGCTGTCGGGATTAAATCGTCTGAAGGTGCCTCCAATCATGGTGCTCTTCGGAAATGCAAGGTGAGAATCGTGTTGCCTTTACCAAATCGAGAGAGTTCACCTGTGGTCTCTACCACATTCACTTCAATAAAGTCCAAGGCTTGTTTGCGTACCGGAATATATTGTATGTGGAGGGGTTCGAAATACTGACTGCCCCGTCCGTCACTGACAAATTTGACCTCTCGCAGTAAATCCGTTATGCGATTTCCCACCACAGAGCTCCCTCCGGCGTTCGTGTAGACGAACAGAGAACGAGACTCACTCCCCAACACGTGCTCGAAAGCCCGTTTGATGTTGGTGAACCGCCAATTGCACGTACAGCTCAGGTGGAGTCGATTCTCTTCGGATTTTTTCTTGTTGGTGACTCTCCAGAATCAATCCGTGGGCGGGCTCGTTCCGATGTGTGTTTTGGGATCCACATTGTCCGTGTCGAACGGTACCGGGATCTTTGTCTGTTTCCTCAATGTTTTCTCTCGGATGAATCCATCTTTGACGATGTCCTTGATTTTTCTACGCGTGCTCGACATGATCCCACCGGTCCCATTCTCCATGACATATCGGACTGCGTTTTCATACTCCAACCCTTCATATGCCATCTGCATGTTGGGGCCGAGAATGGGAGTACCGTCCTGTTCGGCCGACACCCAAGCCAAGTGAAGAGCAGGAGAGGATAAATAACATAGAGAAGTGAGGATCTGCTTGTATAGAAACATATATTTATTTATTATTATTCCAAGAACAAAAATGTCTAAAGTTGGAATAGGTTCCAGAAATCAAAGCTTGAACACCACCACTTCCAAAGCATAAAGTTTAGCAAGGCAAGATTATTTTGTTTTGTTCCTGCGCTTGATTTTCTATATTTCTAGGCCCACTTGGCAAAACTTCCATACCTGCTAGCAAGCTTCAAATTTCTTTAACATAGTTGTCGGCTCAAGCTAAATAAATCAATTAAAACATTTAATTTTGCCAGCACAAAATACTTTACAGAAATTTACTGGTGATTACCTCCTCAATGCTCTTTTAGGAATTCATTCAAATGCTTGATGAAGTAAATTGTGCAAGCTGTGTGCTAGAAGACTGCCTAGAAGAATTTACAATTTAGATGAGACTGTGTGTGAAAGCGACATTTCTCAACCCGCCCCCAGTACTTCCACAGAAGGACAGATAAGAGGTGTGGATGGAATGCTGGACCCTGCACCTCCCTCTAACAGCTTGGCAATATCATGATGCAAGTGTGGCATGAACCAAATTATGCCACAATAAATAAACTGTGATGACAGTAGCATGCATGTCTTCATGAAATTATGCAGCCTATTGGCAAAATATTCTCAATAGATATAATTTTCTGGGGAAAGGAAACCAGAAGGTGTACCCTAGTTCCTGTGTAGCAACAGTTTATCCCTCACAGTGGGGTTTACATGTAACTGAGGGCTGATTAAGCCAAAACAAATCAAGTATCATTAGCTCTTTTCCTCTTTTCCCAAGAGAAAGCATTTACAATAATAGTGGAAGGGGCATTTGTTTGGTTAACAATTTAAATCATCTTGACACTTAGTTTTCATCTTTATCATTGCATATTCAGGATGGGTGTTGTTTAGTTATGCTGAAATAATGCATGCTCAATCCATGGTTCTGAGTTAAAATTCACCAACAGCTAGCCCGTGAATTTGTTAATTTTACAATAACAAGGCCAGTGTTTATTACTGAAATCAATAGAGAAAAAAAAGATCAACAGGTACAAGGTATATAGAGAAAAAAAAATAAAAACAAGGTAAAGACTAGAAGAGCACAATGGGGGATTTTTTCAAGCCAGATTGTCTAGCTACATGTCTGGGCTGACTTGTGCAATGTAATGATTTTTAAAAAAATATTTCTGTACAACTGATGACATGTGCCATAACCCAAAACCACTGAAATGAAACTCCTCACAATTGTCAACAACCTACTGTAGCCTGAGTGTTGTTCCTGCTGGCAAGAGATTTACAGGGCTAACCCCGAGTGCTATTTTGTTGTCTCGTTTTGTTTGCCGGGCTGCAAATAACAGTCAGTCATCGGACATTCGCTGACCAAAATAA
>JAEMPF020014577.1:0-10274 GCA_022496165.2 Catalaphyllia jardinei | reverse complement strand
GTTATAAAGAAACGGCTTTCACGGATTTGATTCAATCGAAACTAGATCTGGCTCAGTTCTTAGTGGAAAGAGAGTTGAGAGCAGCACAAATCAACGGACGACTGTGAGGACAAACAATGAGTCGCGCTTCGTCCATGTCACCCGCCGGTGTGGGTGCTTCGCCTGACATCATCGCTCAAGCCTTACCTTCTGACCTTTCACCCATAGGTTCCTTTTCACCCGCAGAACCTCGATCACCGTACTCCTGGGAAGAATTGAACTCGTACCACGCCAACGACGATCTTCTGGAACGATACTTGGCCAACCTAGCACCCGGAGCAGGTACCGTCGGGGCCACGGATGGAGTTCTCAACACTCCTCCTGCTGGGGCTGGAACACCCGCGAACACCAGTACTCCAGCACCGGTGCCGACGCAAGGAGCCACCGTGGCAGGGGTGGGGTCATTCAGCACTCGTAATTTACCCGGAAGAGCCACCACACCACCCGGACAAGGGTATATGAGCGCCGCTGCACGAGACAAACGACCGACCGTGGCACACAAAACACCTCGCACACGTCCCACCAGGGGTGGAAAACAACCCAGAAACGTTCCTCGTCAAAACACCCCTTCGACTCCCAGTGATCCAGGCAGTCGACGACGAAGCAGTGCAGGGAGTGGTAGAGGCGGCGACGGAGGTAGCGGAGGCGGCGGTGGAGGCGGAGGTGGCGGAGGTGGAAGTGGCGGAGGCGGTGGCGGAGGTAGCAGTGGAGACGATGATGATGACGATATGGACTCCTCGGCTTCGGCTCGTGCGGGACCTTCTAGAGGACGACGTCGACAACGACAACAACGAGGCACCAATCGACTCTTGAACGACGCCGAGATGGAACAACAATTGGCTCAAATCTTACAAGATCAAAGACAAAGGGCAGCGGGTCGACGCATTGCGGGTATCACCACCACCAACACGATCACCACGACCTACAAAAACGGACAACGACCCAGCGTGACTCGCAATTCCACCAGTGTGCGCAACTGAAACCATGCCTCTCGACGTGACTTTGTTGAACGGATCGCGTCATCAACTCCTCGACGACGACTTGCTCATTCGTTTGGATGACTTGTACGCGCATTACCACAAACAGTGGTGGTGTCGAAGACAGATGTTTTATCGATACAAGTGGTGTCACGGACTTTTGAATGGATTGGCGTTGTTGCTTATGGCAGCCAGCGTGATCGTCAGCGCCGTGCGCGAGAATAGTCTGATTGCCGTGGGATTAACGGCTTTGGGGACCGTCGTCAAAGGCTGGAACGATTTCAAGAAATTCTCTTTCAAGGTAGACATGTGTCGTTTTGCCTACACCACCTACGAAAAGACGTTGATCGAATTGAAAACTTATGTTCGAGGATTACCTTTGGAAGAATTTGAAGGGTTCCTGCTCAAGATGCAGACCCTGGACGATACCATCACGGATTTTACCCCACCCGTGTCCGATCAGTACGCGCGCGAGTATTCCAAACATTATCGACACTCTCCCGTCACCTCCTCCCCCAAGCGAGACCATAAAGGGACCGTCACCCCGGTATGACGTTTTCATTTCCAACATGCCCCGAAGAGTGATACGACGACGAAGACGACCCCAGAAAGGAGGGATTCTACCCTCGGCAGTCCTCAACATGCCTCGAAGAGTGATACGACGACGACGACGCCAAAAAGGAGGGATTCTACCCTTCCTATCCCTCATCCCCTCCCTGATGGGAATGGGACGATAGCTATAAAAATGAAGTACGAGCCACGACTAATCATTCATGTTTCAACATGCCCAAACGAGTACAACCACGAGGAAGACGAAGACGAAGACGTCAAAAAGGAGGGATTCTACCCTTGGCAGCCCTCATCCCTGCCCTGATGGCCACGGGTAAAGCGGTGGCTTTGGGAGCCGCCGGAGGAGCTGCCGGTTACGGGGCCAAGAGAGCCTTGCGAGCTGCCATGCGAGGGAGACGGTGATAAAATACCCCGTGCAAGCAATCGCACTGCATTAGTGCACGATGAATCGCTTACGACGACAAGCTCCATTCTTGGACAGCGTACTCAAACAAGCCAATCGACACAAACGAGAAGAATTGTTGCGACACGCCAATGCCGATCAAATCAACGCCGTCAGCGAGATGGTCTTGAACCTACTCAAGAAGAAAATTCCCGTCAAGCCCAGCACGCTTCAACGACTTCAACGGCATTAAAATTGTGCTACGAGAGGTGGGGAAGCGCAGAAATTCCTTGAAGAGACGACGTGCGTATCTCCTGCAACAAACGGCAAGCGGTTTTTGGCGAGGACTCAAAGCGTGTTACGGACAATGTCATTGAATACTCGAGATGGTAACGGGTATCCCCTGCAAGGCATCGACGTTGTACCGGTCAGACCCAAACCCAACAAGATGGCTCAACTCATGAAACTCTTGCAAGAAGCCAATCTGAGAGAAGAGAAGGAGCGCGATCGCGCCGACTACTGGAAACGCATGTACCATCGCGTCAACCAGGAGTATATAGCTCTTCAATTCGAGGATCTCTGTTCAGATTGTCGACGAGACAAAGACGGAACAGATCCCGGCGAAACGTACACGTTGTGTTCGACTTGTCAACGAGGTAAGGAAACCCTGAAGACGCTGACTCGAAAATTAGAAGACAAAGAGAAAGAAAGGAATTACTGGCAAGATTGTTACGAGACGGCGTTGCGACAAATAGGTGATTTCCCAGACGGAGTCTTGAACCATGACGGAGGAAGTCATGATGATCCCCACCCAAGAGTTTGAACGTTTGCAAGATTATTACAAAGGACAAATCACCCAGAGTGCCTTATTGAACAAAGCGGGACGTTTGGCCGCCGAGAAACACATAATCCTCAAAAATCCCAAGATTCCCAGTGCCACGGCCATCAAACTGGTCAAACCCATGGCCCGGGAACAAGCGCGATTGACCAAACGCATTCGTATGGGTAGCATTCCCGCCGGTGGAGTCGGTGCTCCGGACGAAGACGAAGCCATGGTCGACAGTCCTTTGGAATCCCTCTTGAAGAGGATCATCAAAAAGGAAACGGGTGCACCCGGCACACCTGGTCCGTCGAGGATCAAGAAAGAACCCGCTACACCCGGTCCTTCCAGGATCAAGAAAGAACCCGCCACACGTGGTCCTTCGGGCGTGAAAAAGACCCCTCTCACCTCCAAACCTCCCATTCCACCCAAACCCGGTAGTGCACCGAGCGGAGGATTTAAAAAGGCAGCCTTCTCGGGAGCCACCAAAAGCCTTCTCAAGAGCATCGGTGTCGATCCCAAGTTCATTGACGACGACGACGACGACGACGACGACGGAGGTTACACACCCAAAGCCGGAGGAAAGCAACCCTTGAAGAAAGCCAAGAAAACCGAGACGCAAAAATTGTGGGAAGGTTGGGACGAACCCACCAAGAGGAAATTGAAGTATGGCAAAGACCGGCGCTAAAAGGAAACTAAAACGACAACGCGGTTACGGTTTCGACATTCAGAAAATGTTGGGCAAGACAGGCATCGAATTTCATTGGCCAGGCTACCAGTACATGGGACCCGGAACGCATTTGAAAAAGCGATTGAAACGAGGTGATCCGGGCATCAATCGATTGGACAGGATCGCCAAACAACACGACATCGATTACAGTCGTTCCAAGAATTTACAAGACAAGTGGAAAGCCGACACCAAGATGATCAAAGCTATCGACAAGTGACCCGGGAATAAAACCATGACCGAACGAATCGTGAAGAGAATCATGCAAGCCAAGAAACGTTTGAAATTGTAACACGTTTATTTTTTCTCCCTCACATGCATGTAAAACAAGTTGAAAAAAAGTGTTCTTAAAAAAAAAAAAGTGTTCTTAATGTTCATTTCCTGCCTTTCTTGTTCTTCATCTTCCTCATCATGGCGGCAAACTCATTGTACATGGAAGGTTCCACGCGTTGGTACAGAAAGGTACGGTTGCCCAAAGCCATGGAATAACCAAAACGCCCTTCGTCAAACACGTTAGCAAACCCACGACACTCCTGACATTCCCCTTCGTTGTTGTTGCATGTTTTCACTATACAATCACGGGTACTCACCTCGTCATCCACCACACCCACTTCCAATAGGTATTCTACTAGGTGGTGAAAAGCATCCCCTCGTCCATCGCGTTCCACGCGCAACTTGTAGCGTTGGCGCATCTCGTCCACCATACTGCACAGTAATCCCAGGGAGAGACGCGCTGCGATATCTTCCCATTCGCACACTTTTGTCTTGGGTAAAGGCCACCAAAACGCCAATGCCAGGGTGAAGACGCGACGACTCACGTGACGCATGGCTCTGAATCCACTCACGTTGAGAGCAATACGCAACCCACTCATCTCTTCGGTGGTCATGGGAACAGCACGCACCACATGATGCTTGAGGAAACACGCTTCGATCTTATCGGAATCCTCTGGGGAAAACTCGTCGCGTCGTATGACTTCACCCCTGACTCCGGTGCGGACCTTACACTGGGGACACGTCAATAGGCGCGGGTCTGGAAATTGGTTACGCATGCACACATCATGAATACCGTTCCTGCAACAGGTCAGCAACAGCATCTTTTCCCCTTCCTCGTTCAATGATCTCATGCATAAGAGACAACAACTCGCCATCTCAAACGTATTATGTGTACGAGCCATCTGAAAAAATAATAAATAAAATAAATAAAAAAAATTGCTCCTACAAGGAATCGAACCTGAGTCTTCGCGGCCACAACGCGACGTCTTGTACCACTAGACCATCGAAGCACTCACCTCATTCACACTTTACTTTTGAGATATCGATCCCACTCCGAAGGCAGCGTGTAGGGTTCCCCAAAATTGATTGTTCTACAATGAGGACAAAAAGTCTCGTGTGCGGGTCTCACCCACGTATGTCGTACTCTACACCCCCAGTGATACAAACGTCCACAGCACTTGGTGTAATGGCGAGAACCAAAGAACTCGTAGCTGCACCAAAGACACCGCTCGGCTTCCATCAGTGAAAATGAGCTCTGTTCCTCGTCTTCTCTTATACTCTCTCACTCGACCCCAAAGACACTGGGTACTAGTCAGAAAAGAGGGGGGATAGGGGGTATCCCCCTCTGATGTCACATGACGTCAGACCAGGTCAGAGGATATATAAAGCAACGCACTACCGGGTTCATTCGCATGCAAAGTCTCGAAGTGATCAGAGCTGCCGAAGAGAGAAGAGAAGCCCTTTGTTGCTGTCCACAAGTTGTTGAAGCCATCAAGGTGAGTTGATCTCTTGTCCTGTGCATGTTATATGAGAGAGTGAGGTGGCTGAGACACAATCCTTTGTGTTTCAGATGAGTATGTATGAACTGTGGGGGAGGCGACTAAAACAAGTGAACGGGATGACAAAGAAATGGATAATGCAAGAAAAAGAAAATAATGAGGAGGAAGCGTATGAGGACTTATTAATTTTAAGAAACAATTATATACAACCAGCCATCAAGTTATATAATCGTTTGAGGCGACAAGAGTTCGTAAGAAATAGTGATTACACGGCGCTGGACATAAAAACCGATCAAGCAGTGTTAGCCTATAACAAACTTGTAACTGATTATTCCACAATGCCTTTTGGTGATCCGGATACAATCACTCCTGCCTTGGCCGTCACCAACCTTTTAAATAATTAACTTTGTAAAAAAAATTGTAATAAAAACTTTTTTATACTCATGTAATTTTTTTCAAACCAAAACAAATTATTTTATGTTTTATTTTTCAAAAAAATTAAATTAACTTTTTTATTTTGTAAAAATAAATTTTATTCAAATGCTTTTTAGAAGAAAATGAATGTCCAGAAGAAGTGGGAACTGATGAAAACATATGATAGTTACTGGGATATGCTGCCGCCCGAAATAAAGGAGCACATTTTGCAATTCAAAATCAAACAAGAGGTCATAGACCAAGACAGGAAAGATTTGATGGTCAGTCTTTGCCACGAGATTGAACTGTACGGACGATTAAAAACCAAATGGAAACTTGGACACATTGTTTGCAAAGCCAACTCTTGCGAATGCAAGACATTCAATTATTTGGAAATTTTCGGTGTCTACGTAAGTGAGTGTGGAAATAAATGTCAAATCTACCTAGGCCACGGATACCAGCAAGCTTTGGCGAGAGTTAATCTTTTTTATGGTGAAACAATTAGTAATTTTGTAAAAATCTTTTTTCAGAAATAAAAAAACCATGAGTAGAATGGATGTTTGGACTAAAGTGTATTTGATGAATACTCATGAAAGCTATTGGGACATGCTACCCCCAGAAATAAAAGAATACATACTCGAGTTGAGAGCAGCCCAACTCGACATCGATGAGGAACGAAAAGATACAATGAAACGATTGTGTCGCGAGATCCACAACTATGGACGTCTAAAAACGTTATGGGGACAAGAATATATTCAATGCATTCCAGAACCCTGAAGGTGTGATAATTGCAACGGACATCATATGAGAGTCTTTGGTTTCTACCTAGACAATGAAACCCATGAAAAGAAAAAAAAAGATTCCTCGGTTACGGTTTAATCTACTCCATAGACAAAGTGAAAAGATTAAATCGGTGCGAATGACACTTTTTTCTTTTTTTGTGAACAGATCATGAATACTCAAACCAAATTGGAACTGACAAAGTATACAGACAGTTATTGGACTTTATTACCACCAGAAATAAAAGAAAAGATTCTCGCCTACAGAGCAAGTCAAGAATTAATCGAATGGCGCGAACGTTCATCCAATCGCCGTTTGTGTGAACAAATAGAACTATATACTCAAGTACAAAGAAAATGGCTCATAGGTCCCATACGATGCCGAGTTTTTCGTCACAACGTGTGCGGACAAAATTTCTTTCATATTCGAGTTTACGGCCATTATTGGGATCTGCAAGGTGTAAAAAAAACCAAATTCTTAGGTTTCTCTTTGGAGTCGGCTCTGGAACAATGCGCTGATCTCAGAACCGGGTTGTGGTTTCAAGTGCAACCCTTTTCTTTCATGTATACCCTCGTACACAGTAAGGGCGTCATTCCACCAGGGAATTGACACACGTCCCATTTGTAAAAAAAAGGTCATCAAACACGTGATTAAACTATTTTTTCTCATTCATTTCAGGCTTGTTTATTTCCTTATTTGGTGTGGTGTGTCTTTCATTGGCTCGTCTGTGTCATCAAATAAAGCTCCAAGTCCATCGACCCCACATTCTCCATCATGATACGATTCAGACCAGAATTCGACCTCGACGATGAAGAAGACAACGCCCTCTTAGCTCAACATCTAGACGATGTAGAACGAGGCTTTGATTTTCTCTTGACACCTCACTCGGATCGACGCGTGCGTCGATTAGGTGTCCGACACAGAAACTATGTGGGACGATTGATGCAACGCGGGGGCGGGGCACCTTTACCCGCGCAACAACAACGTCACATTCTACCCCGCCAAATGGAAGAAGCGCTCCAACGCGCCATAGAAGAACAAATCCTCAACGATCAAGAAGTCCATCCCAACGATCATTTCCTCATCAACATCAATTCCAATCGTTTGAGACACTCGTACCATTCCAGTCGCATGCGTGTCAGGGAATGGGTCAACAACGATCTACGGGCGCGGGAAATCATGCAAAAAATCTCACGCATGCTGAACTCCAACGAACAGTTCCGATTGGACGATTCCTTCTCCCTGTACATTTCTCACATTCGTGATCCAGGACAAGGTGCCGGGAATCAACGGATTCGCAAAGGAGGCATGGCCATGGAAAAATTACTGGATCTCAAAAGGAGCGTGGTGAAAATCAAGAACCATGATCAACTATGTTGCGCACGCGCCATCGTCACCATGAAAGCGTTAGCCGACGTCAAAGGAAACGTCCGGGACCGAGACTACAAAAATCTCAAAGATGGATACCCGATCCAACAAAAGAAAGCCCAAGCATTACATCGACTGGCTGGCGTTCCCGAAGGTCCTTGCGGACTACCCGAAATCAAAACCTTTCAACGACATCTGCCCGAGTACCGTCTCATTGTCCTCTCGGTGGATCTACAATATCAGATCATCTTCAAAGGACCTCCCCGACCCCAAGAGATCATACTTATTAAAGTGGGAGAACACTACCACCATTTTTCGGCGAACAGTTCATGGGCAACCATTACGTCTATTCCGTCGCAACCGGAAAAAGAGCCGATGCCGCCAAAAAGATCAAACCCGTCTGTGCCGTCCTACGCAAATGTCCCCACTGCAACAGACTACTACGAGAACGCGAAATCGAGACGCAGCACGTGTGCGGAACCAGCGAATGTCCAACCTGCAAACAATATCGCGATCTCAACACTCACCGATGCTTTATCCAGAATCCCACCCAATTGGAAAAAAGGAGAAAATTATTGAGATGCCGAAAACGAAAAGCTGACGGGACACTAAGTTCCCAAGACAAAAACAAACTTTTCGTCTACTGGGACAGCGAAACCATGCAAGACACCGGCATCCACGTGCCCAACCTAGTGTGCGCCGCCACTTCTAACAGCGACGAACTGTATCGTTTCGAAGGCACCACTTGCATCCGAGACTTTCTGGATTGGCTGAGGGAACTGGCCCTCGATGCCCAACTCACCGTCCTAGCTCACAATTCCCAAGGGTTCGACTCTTACCTCATCCTGGACGAACTCTACAAACAATATGTCGTGCCCGAGCAACTCGTCAATGGAGCCAAGATCTTATCCTTGTCCATCATGGACGGAGACATTGTGTTCAAAGACTCGTTGTGTTTCTTCCAAATGCCACTGTCCGCCTTCCCCAAAGCCTTCGGGCTCAAGGAACACAAAAAAGGTTTCTTCCCTCACTTCTTCAATACGCCCGACCACCAAGATTACGTAGGACCCTTACCCGACAAGACCTACTACGATCCTCGAGGCATGTCGGTCGAACGAGCCCAAGAATTTGAACAATGGTACGATGCACACGATCCTCACCATGTCTTTGACTTTCAAAAGGAACTCCTGGCCTATTACGAATCCGACGTGCTGTTGCTCAAAGGGGCCTGTCAAGTCTTTTGCCAAGAATTCCAGGAGATCAGTGGGCTCAATCCCCTAGAACGTTGTCTCACCATCGCCTCCGCCTGCAATCTCTTCTACCGCACCAAGCACATGCTCGAAAATCAACTGGCCTCCGAACCCATCCACGGATGGCACGGACAAGGCAAACCCCATTCCCACGCAGCCATGGAATGGTTGACCTATCTAAATCACATCCACGGTGGTCACATTCGTCACGCTCGCAACGGAGAAGAACACGTGATTCGACAAGATGGCAACACGTTCCACGTGGACGGGTACGATACCAACACTCACACCGTGCACGAATTCCACGGCTGCTTTTGGCACGGCTGTCCCAAATGTTACCCGGAACGAGACAAAACGCGTCACAAAATGAACGATCAGACCATGCGTGACGTCTACGAAGTCACCCGACGCAAAGAAGACGCTCTGTTCGCCATGGGCTACAGCGTCGTCGTCATGTGGGAATGCGAGTGGCAAGCCATGAAGAAAAACGACGCCACCCTGCGTGCTCTCGTCGATTCCTTTGGACTCGTACCCAGACTCCAACCCCGAGACGCGTTTTTCGGAGGACGCACCAATGCCATCAAACTACATCACGTAGTCGTGGACGGAGAAAAGATCCATTACCTCGATTTCACCTCGCTCTACCCCTGGACCAACAAAAACTGTTTCTATCCCGTGGGACCTCCCGAGATCCACTACCAACCTCCAGGCACCGACATCAGCGGTTACTTTGGTCTGGTCCAATGCAAGATTCTACCACCCCACGGTCTGTACCGTCCCGTCTTACCCTATCGCCACGGCGGAAAACTCATGTTCCCTCTCTGTCGAACCTGCGTGGAACAAGAACAACCCAAACCGCTGACCGAACGCAGTCACCATTGCAGTCACACCGACGACGAGCGCTGTCTCCTAAACACGTGGCCCATCCCCGAATTGCAAGAAGCCGTCAATCAAGGGTACGTTATTCAACACGTGTACGAAGTCTGGCACTTCCCGCAGAAATCCGATCAACTGTTCTCCTCCTACGTCAACACCTTCCTCAAAATGAAACAAGAAGCCAGCGGATGGCCCGAGTGGGTGGGGCACGATTCCGACAAACGAAAACAATACCTCCAAGACTCTCAAATCACGGTGGCTTGGTAGATTACTGATGATTGTAGGCAGTTTCCGTCGAG
>JAEMPF020003641.1:30000-42502 GCA_022496165.2 Catalaphyllia jardinei | reverse complement strand
GATAGTTTATTTAAAATGTTCAGCGTTTAAGGACGTTCGCGCTAATTGTTTCTGCGCATCCTTACTGCGCACGCAAATTCACATGCCACGTCATGCATCGAGTGCGCGCGCTGGGTGCTAAAATGAACAATGATAGTGCAGATGGCCATTGCTATAGCTTCGCTTGGATAATTTCTTATCTACGTACAGACGGCAAATGAGTTGTGTACTACGTCAAAAAATGACAAAACTGCCATTTTTCGCTGATAATCTTAAATTCGATATATCTGTATATATCTGTATCACTTTTTACTCTACACGCAGCTAGAACGTGTAAACATAACGCGAGCCGAATGGAACAAATTTGGAATGGAATTTTGTTTAAAAAAGTAGACTTCCTTCTTGATCTATTCACAAGTTACAACTAGAAAATTCCACTATCAAAGTAACGCTGGTGAGCTCAAATTATTATCAGCTTTGATTAAAAATTTATCTAATTAAGAACAGTATTTTGAGACCATCGAAGACTATATATGAATGTTTAGTTCAAGAACAGCGTGTATTTTCATTCAATTGTTCAATTTCTCAAGACAAAACTTTTTTTTTGAGCTGAGGGAGCAAAGATGATACTACTAGGCTACGAGAAGAGGCGAACCAAGAAACGGAAAAGAGAAGTCAAAACAAAATCTAGTCTCGCCATCATTTTCAGTCGAAGGCTTTGCTCTGTAAAGAATATTTCCAAATGCGGGTTGCCACAGAAAAAGCCAAATGAGTAGCTAATTTGTGTACCTCCTATTCCTAAGAAGGAAAAAAAATAAGTGACATTGCCTACCTTGTGTTTTGTGCTAGTTAGACTTTGTTTACGTGCAGAAGGGCGAAAATATGGTTTTGGTTAGTACAAATTAACACAAACCGAAGTTGTGGTTTGGACGTTCGAAGTATATCATTGTATGTCAATCACTAGCAAATAGGCCAATTAAATTAAAACATAAAATGATATCGCTCAGCTTCATCCATCTTGGTATTACGTAGGGTTTTTATTCGAAATTAGCAAGTCATATTCTGGTTTATAGAATCATGTGCAGTGACGACAGAGAAACTCCAAACAAATTACATTGCATTGTCTATCTCAAAACAGGTGTGCTGAAAATACTTTGTAATTTTAATGTGCAGAATTAAACATGAGGTGAAATTTTTACAAAGAAAGCAGCACCATTCGACCGCCCACTCAAAAAACAAAAAAGTTTAAAATTTGATGCTGGTAGAAGTAGGCAGAATGAAAGACTTTCTGTTTTCTTTCTGTTCTAATGCACCATTTTGCTAATGATCAGTTCCTTTTGAATTGTGGGTAGATCCAGTCCTTTGTGGGGGCAAACGGCCAGTTTAGGACATAATTTGAAATTGTAATTTTGCCCGTTTGCCCCCACAAAGAACTGGATCTACCAACAATTTTCACCAGGAACTGATCATTAGCAGAA
Source organism: Catalaphyllia jardinei (assembly GCA_022496165.2). Classification (NCBI taxonomy): domain Eukaryota; kingdom Metazoa; phylum Cnidaria; class Anthozoa; order Scleractinia; family Caryophylliidae; genus Catalaphyllia; species Catalaphyllia jardinei. Next base: position 41,045 of record JAEMPF020003641.1, on the reverse strand, counting down.
TGGTGTATTTTTGTTTGTGATTATTCTAATAATACGGAAGTCCTCCGGCCTCAAACAGTGGACAACAATGAGTAAAGTGCTTTGAAAATGCTTTTTTTAACCTTGGTCCACTGGCTCAGTTCTGCGAAAACATAAAACGTTCTAATCATTTTTCTAAACTTTGAGTGCAAATCGATATCGTTTCATCGTTTAATATTTTAGTACAACTTAAAATATTAAGAAGTGAATAAATGAAGGATCATATTTAATGTAAAGACACGAATGATCGTCGCAGTTATACACGCAACTTAAGCAACTGTGAAAGCAGAATTGACTTGATCGGAATTCGAACTCCTGAACCTTGTGATAACTTTGCTGTGCTGTCATTTGTTTTTTTTTGTTTTCCTTTGTTTTTTTTAAAAAAAAACTTCAGAGCCGTAAACGTATTGTGCAACTTTCTGCACATCCCTTGCCCTACTTGCGGGCTCAGGTAATAATGGTATTTGCAATGTCGGAGAGAACGGAGGACTGTAACAAGATACGCGAGGATGTCGTTCGGTTGATTTATTTACACTTTAGCAAACATGAATTTTTTGGGTATTTCACTTTTAAGACAACAAGGCTTCCCTTGCTTGCTGAGAGGCTCTCTTGCTTCTATATTCAGTGGTTTGCTTATATAGAGGCAACGTGTAAAGTGGGTTTGAGGAAAAAGTGTGTCTTCGCACCGAAACTGTCTTGTGTACCGCGGAGAAATAAGCGGCTCGAAACCTTCTTTAGGCTAAGTTTGTCCCCCCCCCCCAAAAAAAAAAAAAATGAATCCCCACAGAAACAATCATGATACACCAGTTTTCCTTTACTGACGTTAAAATGTTGCTACTTACTTACCGGGAAATTGGGGAAACACCAAAAGTTCGTAACTTCTTTTGTTTACACGATCGACGAAATCCCCCGCTATGAGCCTGGGGCACAATCAAAACTTGCGCATGCGTATTACGTTTTTCCGCTCTGAATGCATTAAGCCTTACCTTGCAAGCTACTTCCAGTCCAATACGAATACGAATACGAATATGGTCTGCTGAGCTATTCTACGGAATACGGTGAAATGAATTGACATTCACGCTTTGATTCGAATCAAGAGATTATCAAGGTAAGAGAGTGAATCCCCCAGATTGGCCCTCGCGCGCTGCGTAGATGTTTTCGTGGAGGATCAGTTTCTGTTTCGTTTCGTTTCGTTTTAAAGCAAAGTAAAACCTCCAATGCAGTGGAAATGTCTTCTTTGATTACAAACAAAGAAGCTTCGGCTCGCGGTATGTTCTAATACTTTCGAAAGTTTAATTGGAGTTAAAATAAACGACGGAAGTACCCTGTTCAAACAATAACAACTGAATGAACAGATTAGAAATGTTTAGACAAAAGAGTGCAAAGCAAACAAACGGGCAAACACAAGCTAGGGAAGCGAACAAACAGATGGTCGAAAGTGCAGGCAGGCGCTCGCTGCCCAAATAGCAAAAAGCAATTTAATCGCGCGCGCTTGTGCTAACGCGCAATTCAGCGCGCGCACAAGTATTGCGGCATAAAAACAAACATGGCATCAATACAGCGATGATTTATTTGATCAATATCTGCGCTATCTGTACTATTTTTCTTCACAAATGAACACAATGTATTGATGGTTTTATTCTTTTATTACAAAGGTATGTTAGAAAAGGCAACGATTCAAAGAACTCAGCTCAGCTTTTTCTTTGTTGCTAAAACAACCGACGCAAAAGAACCCAGTTAAATGCAGCGCATGCGTAGTAAGTCGAAAAAACTGCGATTGAGCCAATCTCGTTCCCAAAGGCGGCGATCCATTTGGTCAGCCACGGGGATCGCGACCTCTGGCTCACCTCTGGCCAGGTCCAACATCGGAAGTCCGCGATTCACGGACTTCCCGTCACTTTGCGCATGCCCAGAGTCAAGTCTGACAAATCTGATTGGTTCTGGTCTCAATCTATTGTGTTTACAAAGCCATTAAAAACCGGAATGTCGTTGGACCTGGCCAGGGGTCCCGAATTCTAGCGCATGACAGGAAGGACCCCTGGGGACGAGATTGCGATTGAGTGAAAAATTGACTTCTCGGAGATAAGCCTATTTCTCGAGAACCACTCATTAGAATTTCATGAAATTTGGCACCAAAATACTTTAGGAAATAAGTAACTGGAGGATTGAAAATAAATTGATCTTTAACAAAGGAAATTCAAGATATGCCAGTGAACCTTCAACGAGGGCTAATTAAAGATCTGTTTGTTGAGTTATTATTAAAATAGCGCTAACTTGTGAGTATCGTTACAAGCCTGTTACATGCAAATTATAAAGAAAACTAATGACTAGATTTTCTGCAAATAAACAAAACCGATTTTAATCACCAGTTTTTATTTAATCATGTTGCCATGGCAACGGCACATACGTCAGCTTAATTATCAAGTTGAAGTTTGTGTTATAAACTTGCTTGCTGCCATTTTTGGCAACCAAAGGATCGAGGATTTTAGAGAAAAAGATAAATGAAACAGAGGTATCACAAACTGTGTTCAGCCACCTTAAGCAGCGACGGCAACAACGCCAAAGACAACGTCGAGTAAAGACGACTTAATGTTCAACCTACGAATCTCGCGAGAATTTGAATTCATTCACTTTGTCTATACTTTGAGAAATATCTCAAATAGAGTATGTAAGACAGCTTCAAAATTCGAGAAAGAAATTTTAACAAATAGCCGTCGTATAGTTCACGTTCTCTCAAATATGCAGAATGTGGCTTTTTCACGTTGTTATTTTGTGAAGTATAACGCACGCTTACACAGCCATTGTACTCGTTGCCGTTGCCGTTGACGTTTGCTTAATTAAACTCCCTAAAACCGAATAAACGGCAAAATAACGAACAGCCAAACAAGCAGAAAAACAAACGAAAGCCCGGCCATCCAAGAAGGAGGCTGAGAGTGCAGAAAACATCTCTGGTATGAAACGAAACCAAAACATAAAAAGTGACGTTCCCGCCATTTCTTCTCAGGTGGTTTCGAGAAAATCACTTCGGCTGTCCACGTATCGCGCGAGTAACATCCTCGAAGAACTGGGCACTGTCTAAGAGTGATTACCTTAGTTAAAGGACCTATATGGGGGATGCACTCTCTTACCTTGATAATTTCTTGTTCGAATATAACACCGAAAATTAACGTCTTTTAATGAAGTGTATTGGTGGTACGTTTTCCAAGATTTTCCGAAGGCTAATCGACGTTTACGAGCATTGCAAACATTTCCGGAAATTTGACGAGCTCGGCCGAATATTTCCAAGCTGTAGCATATCTATATTCTACAAGATTCTACCCGGTGGTGGATCTTTTAGCACGACAAAGGTTCGTAAGGCTAGATGCACTGCCCTACGAGGTGGGGGGGGGGGGAATTGTGGAGTAGGGGGGAGGAAGCTGCTGTTACCTCCCAGTTTTAGAATTTGCTAAGTTTTTAGAGCAAAACGCTTATGATGTGGGAAATAACGTTTGAGAGAAAACATTCCACTGCTGTTTGTGGGATTTCCAAAAGTCACTTGAATTAATTTTCTGGTCACACTTACATTTAACGAGTTCTTGTGTGGTTGGTCGCCTACCTGGAACACACCGTCAAGTGGTTTCTTCAGTAAAATTTTAGTTTGAGCAACTCGATTATATTGAGACGCTTGTCTCGAATACTTCAGCTTCTGCAACGCGTCTATCTTGAAACACTCAATGGCTTTGCTTCTGATCTGCGGATCGTTAGCATCTACATACTGCAGTTTGCATGCACCTAACGCCACTAACGGTGCCTGATTTTATTAGATAGGTCACAAAGGACAGAGTATATGCGATGTTTAAAAGTAACTACACTGTAAATCAGAAAGATCTGTTTTAGCCCTAAAAATGGGACCGTTTCGGCGAGTAAAATACAGTCCTATTTTTTAGTCTAATTTGGCTCCCTTAAATCAGGGCCAATACAGTCCAAATAGCTAGGGCTGAATTGACACTTTGGGGCTGAAACAGATCTTTTCAATTTTCAGTGTACTTTTGAAATTCCAAGAGTCACATTAGACGGGCCATTACACGTGAGAATTGTGAACGTGGTTGTTTTGATGCAGTCAGAGTGCGTCACTTGTATCCTGCCCGACTTAAGCCCTCCACCATTCGGGCAAGAAGGTCACGGCACCCTCAAGTCCGAAGGTGCCCGTACGCTTATGGCCTGGATGCCCTTTCCGCCCTATCGTTTCCTTTGTTAGTTAACACCTATAATTACAAGCTTGCTTCTTACCGTGTAAGCAGACTTCAGGCAATCTCCACCAAGACTAATTTACTTTTTCTAGACTGCGGGGCAAAACGTACAAGCATGGCAACGAAATAATGTACCCTTTTGATGTCACTTATCCATTTACAAATGTGCCACTTGACGAAAAAATACATATTTGCTTCGACAAGCTAGAGTTGTATTCTCTACTGATCTTCAGTAATTTACCTCGTTCTTCGTTACAGAAAATCCATAAAGTTCGATGGCCCCTACTTCGACCAGATCGTCAGCGTAGCCATGGATTCACCTTTGCGTCTACATTTGGTTAATACTTGGAGAAAAATGAGTAATTCAATGACAGATTTTGTCCTTGGTTTTGGTATGAATATTTTGATGACACATTTACCATGTTTGACACCGCTAATGAGTTTTTTACGGTATCTAAACAGTCGACACAATAGCATCAAATTTACTAATGAATTTGAACAAGACATTGTGTTCCGTTTTTGACATCCTTGTCAAACACTGCCCGATAACATATTTACATGGCATCAGTTTCCCGTAAGATGTCATTCATAGGTCTCTACATACACTTGATGAAATTTATTTTCACCTGGCAAGAACAACATCTAAGGCACTATCTATCTATTCATCAATTGAAACAAATTTATTACAACCTTATCTACCCTTATCTATCATATGCCGTGATAGCTTGGGGAAGTGCTTATAAAACGCATTTGCAAAAGTTGCAGTCTAAACAGAATACGGTTTTAAGATTAATGTTTTTCGCGACAACATCTGGGCCTCACACTGAAAGCACTCTCCCTATCTTAAACCTTCTAGACATTTTAACAGTAGATAATGTTTACCGCCTGCATGCTTTAAAATTTACGCATATGTGGCATAAAGGGTTCTTACCAAACTTATTTCAATATGCCAAGAGCCGACATACATACAACACAAGGTACGCATCAAATCAAAACTTGTGCAAACCATATATTCGAACCAACACTGGGAAACAAATGTTTGCCTATAAGGCGATTGACCTCTGGCATGATATCCCTTCTTACTTGAAAGATCTCAGTACATTCTCCTTTGCCAAAGAAGTAAAACAATATCTACTGTTTAAACAATACTCTTAGGAGTTTCGTAAAAGCATTTTAAATTAATAGTATCAAACATATGTATTATTAACTGGGTCTGGTCTCTTTCCTCTTGTTGCTCCTTATTTTTTTTTACTAAAATTCACTGTAAATAGTTACTAGAGGTCAACTCGAAAACCTTACGGTTCCTTTGACCTCTAGGCTCCAATTAATTAAATAAATTTCCTAATTATTCTCTTTAAGTAACCTGTGATGTATATGACGATCCTCTGTAACCTGTCTTAAGTGTGAGTTAATAAATATTGTTGTTGTTGTTGTTGTTGTATAGTTCCGAAGGAATTTGCCAAAGTCTTACCTCCAAGGTGTTCGCATGGGCCTTTCCACATATCTGCCTATTTTTAGGGATATTTAGAAGTTTTCGAGATATTTAGAATATTTTGTAAGATATTTAGAACATTTGGAGATACTTCAGAAATATTCGTAGCTTTCTTGGCTTGACCCTGTGTTCTCAACTCTGTTTTCTTGAGACAACACTCAGTTTTGTGCCATAATTAATCCAGTTCAGCAATTTTCCACTCAAAAACTATATTCCATATCAATGAAAAGCGCTAAAGGTGCAGTTTTTCAAAATGGCGGATGCTGGTAAAATCGAAGTCCCTTAATCTCCTTCCTCACTCCCACTATGACGGCCTTAGATATTCAAAATCGATATTTTAAACGTCAAAAACATGAGATATCAAGAGAGTTATTTTTAAGATATTTCGGAAAATTTTTACTTTAATGTTGTTTTCTAAGAATTTCCGGAAAGATATTTAGTAAGTTTTTTTTACAAGATCGTTTTGGAGAGACCTATCTTAGCACTTACAACGTTAACGATGTTTTAAAGAGAAACAAAAACAAGCCGAATAACTCTGTTCCCGCAGTTCCAAAAAAAAAAAACCGAAATCATCATATCTTTGGTCTACACTGAACCAAATGAAGGCCTCCCAGAGGTTTCGAGGGAGAAGGGAACATGATCTTAATTTGGGGGAGAAGCGATATTTCTGCTATTAAACGGAACTTAATGACTGACCCCAAGGGAAGCAGTGAGTTTTGTTTTCCCTCCGGCAATGTTTCCCGAGACGAAGCCGAGGAAAACATTGAGTTAGAGGGGAAACAAAACTAACTATTTCCCACGGGGCCAGTCATTAACTGTTTTGTTATACCTCCCAACTCAAAACTAGAAAAGAACTGGGAAGAAATCGTTTGCTCTGCGCCTGCTGGCTCATAAATGTGCTGCGTTTTCAGAGAGCACGACCTGATCACGTGCGAGTCGACATTTCATGTTGTTGTTTAGTGAGTTTTGACCCATGTGACACGTTTTCCTCCAATCAGAAAGCGTATTTGAGTTGGGAGGTATAACAATGGTAATTAGGGGAGAACAAGTAAATTTTTCAAAGTGTCGCGTGAACATGCTACCCTTAGATCCAAATCACCAGGGGCCCATTGATGGGCTCCTGAATTCACTAAACCTGTCTGAAGTCCTGTACATGATTCGTCAGTTGCGTAAGCAGCGCAAATATAAGATTTTGCATGGGAATGTGACGTAATATTTCAAACACGAGTGCGCGTGTTTTACCGGGTCCGTGTGCTTGGTTATTTCAAGTAGTCACAATTTGCATTCAGTGGCGTCCTGCTAGTTCGAAACGTGGATAGGTTAGCTGAGGATGAATCTTGCCGGTTTCGACTGCCCGAAAGTGTGCAAGAAGAAGATTCTTTGCTTGTACAGTCCAACCCTAAAAGTACATAGTACAAAGACAAGTGGACCGTTGAGGTTTTCAGAATTTGGCAAGCAGCGCGCGAGGAAAATTCTGTATACTTGACCCGGAAGCGTGTTCAAAGATTATGATCTTAGCCGTGTGAAAAGTCTTGAAGAGAAGTTGGAGGACCTGGCTAGTCTTTCCCTAAACTATTGGCTCACAAAATTCGTCCAAGAAGTTGCTAATTAGAAGCAGTGCGCGCGAAATGTTTACTGAATTCAGGAACGCTTTTGAATTGCACTCTAAACGTAGATGTAAACAGCAAACAATAGAAGTAATAAAGCTTTGTTTAAGTTGTGTATTGCTTTTTCTAATTGATTTCCAAGCACACGTGTTTGGATATCCAAGCACACGTGTTTGGATATCCAAACACGCGTGTTTGGATCAAGGTGCATCCATGTGACCTAAATGCGGCACGCCATAGGCTATTTTACAGTCGTGTGCTTAGTTACCTGGCCATGAATGCAAGCGAGGCTGGAGGTGACCTTGCTTTGCTACAGACCTCTGCTTTTTTCATGTTTATGGAAACTAGTTAGCAAAAGAACAACTTGATTTGCACAGTTAAAGAAGTGAGGTCTGTGTCAAAGCAAGGTCAACTCCGGCCTCGCTGCCAATCAGAGGCCAGGTCACTAGGCCGACAACTGTAAAATGGTCTATTGGTTTATCACTAGATGAATTATTAATGAGTTTGAGAAGATCATTTACCACAGCTGGAAGGATGGACAACTCGAGTGGTTAAACCGAACCTGAATGATCGAGATGAAACCAATGGAAATAAAACCTCGATCTCTAGAATTGCTTTGTGATATGGCCCTGAACAAATGTCGCCAAAATGCAAATAGACTACAAAAGAGCATAAGCAATTCGTTCTTATTGATTTTTTTTCAAATAGTATTAAACACTTAATGGCTGGTCCCGAGGGGAACAGTGAATTTTGTTTCTCGAGAATCTCAATGTTTCCCGAAACGAAGTCGAGGGAAACATTGCGATTCGAGGGAAACAAAACTCACTGTTCCCCTCGGGACAAGTCATTAAGTGATTTGTTTTACAGCAAAACAAAACAAAAGCAAGTTTTGAAAAACGAGTTGAGATTCTAGCGACAACATCAGGCCACCTCTGATCACGTGCTACAGCGGTCAACATTTCGCGGGTAACAGTGAACTGTTTCCCGTTTGACGTCAAAGTTTTCGCAATGTTGCCCGCTCATGGCATTTGGTAGGAGACAGTTTCATTGTTAGATGTCATGTGACTATGAACTAGCCAATGAATGGGTGCGCTGTAGCGGGAAAAACGCCAGCTATATAACAAAGCGTAATATATCATAAGCTCTGATTATGATACAGTCGACTCCCGATAACTCGAACCTTTGCTAACTCAAACGTAGCGCAAACTGGAACCAAAAATCGATTTCCCCTGGATTTCCCAGATATGTCCAGAAATGCAAGTTAATGAGATGCATACTCTTTATGATAAGCATCACAAAGTGTCCTTTCCTAAAAAGTCACCAAAACACACAAAATTCAGTCAAATATGAAGTAATTTGAAAGTGACACTTTGTGATGGTTAGATAACTGGAAGCAATCTTCATTTCCCTTAGGGTCATTTTTATATATAATTTTAGCTTCTTTAGCTCTAACCATGCCTGTCAGTGCGTGACAAGTCAAAACAAACAATGCTCTGCAGTCCAAAACTGATTACTATTTTTTGAAGCAGCCGGTGAGAAAATCCTGTACAGTTCCTGCTTCCCTTGGTTACATTTTTCACATTACGTTACGTTCCGATTTACACTAGACACTATTGTGCACTGCATGAATCGAAAAACTTAAACATCGTTTTTATTTTTACTTATTTCTGGTCATTTGTTCTCAACTCCCGACAACTCGACCTTCCGATAATTGGAACCTTTCTCAATTTCCCTTGAAGGTTCAATTTGTCGGGAGTCGACTGAATTCACGACTCCGATCGACCCAGGGGGCTTGAAAGACCTGTGCTTTACCAGGGTTTCCATATCTCGCTACACGGAGTCCAGTCGGCAGCGATCCTTGTCGTAAAAGATCGCTCAACCTGTTTTGTAGTGATCACAACAAGCTTAGCGATCTTAGCCTGGGATCCAGACGAGATCATGAAAGAACAAGATTTTACTCTTGACAATGACGAATCAGAGCGTGTAATTTACTGATACATTTTCTCGACTCTGCAAGAATCACTAACAAGTAAATGTTATTTCACCTTTTCAACATTTGCAACCTGCCTAGTTAGGTTACAGCGAAATTATTTCTACTTTGTAAAAGGACGACTCTCGCTTTTTTATTCAGATGCCCATACGAGAGTCTAGCTTGTCATTTTCAACCTAGTTGGTTGGTCGAAAAGCGAGGCCTCCCCTCGCCAAGAAACACAAGTTGTGCAATTTTTCGTTTGATTTCCCCACTTTTACACGTCTAAGCGAAGTCACATTATTTTAATAAGGCGTTTATAACTTCTAAATTGTTGAGAGAATCGAATATGAATTATCATCAACAGTGTTAGGAATTAAAGTAGAAAACACCATTGTCAACGTATTCATTATGTTAACACTGAATTTTGTTATCAGAATTCATCGCCCTCGGTTGTAATTAATACCAACTGAGATGGACGAAGTGAAATTGTAATTTTAACTAACATAAATGTGAGAAAGAACTGTGTCAGGAGGTTAAAAAAAATACGAATTCCTCCGGAACAAAGCTTTAAGTAATCTAGAATCTACTTTCAAATGGCACGGTATTTTGTAATCCGCTAAATTGATTTAACAAGTAGCAAAGAATCGTAATCTTACCTGTATCAGTTCGTTCCAAGTTTGTGCGCCACTTGTCGTTTTGTATTAAGTAACCTTTTTTGATTAAATTTCCGTATTTATTTTCGGATGTGGCACAGAACTGTGCTAAATTATGTATAAACAGTGATCAGGTTATCCGATTTAATGCAAGTTAAGAAAAGTTTCCATCCGTTGGGGATTACTAATCTGTTCATCTCATTGTCATTTTAAATTGTACTATCTCGTCAAAAAAGAGTTATTGAAATTTAAACACATGGTTTAAAAGGGAGAGCCTTAGAAATCGGAAAAATGTAATGTAATTAAGAAGCGTTCAGGAAGACAAAAATATCAAAAAGATAAACTTTGTATGATGAATTGAGGTGATAATTAAGAAAAAAAGATTAATGGGCAGTATGATATTCAAGAAAACCTTAATAAACAAATACATGACGGGCAGCTGGTAAATGACAAAACCTACTATGGATAACCGATAGAAACTGGGAACTAGAGATGAGGAAAAACACAACTGGTACCCACAAATCTCTGCGCTCGAAAACTAAAAGAACGCCGATTAAACGTACAGAAGACCTGTAAAATCTTTGAGGCGCCACGCACCTCTCGTAAGGTCTAACAGGATTGGCCGAGAAAACAATAGAATAAACAACAGAAACAATGGCCCTAGTCCTGAAAACAATAGAGGTGGATGACTCCGGGAGCAAATAAAATTAGAGGTTCCGAAGAGGTGCATGACTACTGAAATCTTTAAGCGGCTAGCACATACAATGTCGCAAAAGGAAAATAATGTAAAATCGTGACTTTCAATGCACCCGACAGATTTTGTTAGGTCCGCAAGCTGATGGCCGGTATTGTAGTTAAATGTCTAATTTTTCCATGTAAAAATTTTAAATCTGATTACTGTAAAATAGCACACGCACGCGATAGGATCGCGTGGCGACATTACGTTGTAGCGTGATGACTTCAAACTATCACAGCGTTCACGAAATCATAGCCAAGCGTATAAGAGGTCGGGTTTGTAAACGTTACTTTCCCGCTGTAAGAAACTGATCTGATTAGTTTCATAGTCCTATCTGG
>JAEMPF020003641.1:0-27500 GCA_022496165.2 Catalaphyllia jardinei | reverse complement strand
AGTTTGGACAAGCACATAATCATGAGTAAGTTTGAAGGTTTCTTTCTGAATATCACATTTCAGAGGTAAGGTCTCGAGTTTGTCATTTTTGTACCTGTTTGATGTTGTCCACATTGCTCCGATGCTCTAAGTTGGTTAAAATTTGAATATCTGACTGACTAAATATGAACAATGTTCACTGAATTAAGTCATGCAGAAACGGTTTACTTCAAGACAATCAGTAAACTAACTGCTCGTGGAGTGTTTTTCTGAAGCTAATTTACGCGGTTTTACTTTGGGAGCGAATTTGTTGAGATTTTTGACAGCCTGTCGTTTATTGCAGCTAGGATTGATTTCTGATGCATTTTCGGGTAAGTTGTAATATCAAAGCATTTCGCTACTGAGAATTTCAGACTTAAAGGCAGATTAATTTGAGTTATAATTGCATTGTGCGGTATTGTTCAACAAACAAACATGATTTGAACTCTGGCGAGAACATTAAAACTACCTCACTCCAAATACAATAAATCTAAGAGAACATTAAGAAATTTGTTAATGCAGGCGGCGATATTTATCGATCTTACATGGCCGGTTTCTAACTACCGAACTGATTGACCGACTACTGATTAGATCTCAAACTCAAATGTATAAATACATTTTTGACAGGTTCCTCTCTCCTTCTGGCACTAGACGAACAGAGGGGCATCCAAAGGAAATGTAGCCATTATGAGCAGCCGTGTTGAGCTTTGGAGCTCGCTTTGTCCTTATCATGCAGCCTCTTCGTGTTGCGATCAACTCCAATTTCAGGTAAATTCTAGGTTAGAGGTTGTAGTTCTTGGGCTCCAGCTCAGCTTTAAAGTCGACTGCAGGAAGTGACTGGTTTCAGGTCGTAGTTTAGTCATTTGTTCGTCGTTTTCCTGGTAAACGGTTTAATTCAGATCAAGATTGATCGAAATACAAGAACTACAATACTAGAAAATTATCTGCATGCAACTTGCCTCTCCTGCTTTCAGGTCAATTTATGAAACGAAAGGACTGAAAATTTGCCAATGCAAGGAAAGCAACTTTGTTTGCTCTTGAAATCAATGTTTTCTATCAGTTGTTTACTTCCACCTAATTCTTCACAATAAGTCCAGCACCTCAAATTTTCAGTTTCTTCGGTTTCAATCTTAAGGTTACCATATACCTACAGATTGGCAAGTTTCTTCAATTTTCTATTTTTCAGTTTAAGTAATGATCCAAATAAAATCCCTAATGTAAAAAAGAATGAAAAAAGATTAAATATTGGCAGACAAATGGCGGTTTTAAGTCTGATTGACATATTTAGCGCTGTTCTCGAATGAATTTTTCACTTGAACCGGACACTGTAAAGAGCTAACACCCCTAGGGAATTTGTCCGATTGCCCGCAAATTTTGACAGTGGGTTGATTAACACATAAACAACAAAAATATGTCTGCGAATTTCTTATTTCGAAAATTTTTTTTAAATGAGAGCGATTTTTGAGCAAACGCTTCACATTTTGCTAATACTATTTCGAAATCGTTCCGTAAATCTACAATGTAACTGAGTATGGCAAAGCGCAGACAATTTTTTTTAGCGCTTTAGGTCCGGAAACTGAGGAACAAGTAAAATTAGCGAAAGCCCAAATTCGCTTTGACTTGTGGCTTTTAAAAGGTGATTGGGACGCTCGCATTTAGAAGTCGTGAAAAATTCGACAACTTTTTATTTCAAAGTTATTGGTATAGTTGGATAGCCAGCTCTGTAAGCTTTAATTCGATGTAGGGTTGTAGGTATCTACAGTTCAAACTGGACGAGCTACATTGCTTGGACGCGAGAAACCCCTGAACGAATACGGTAACCTTGAGTAAATAAAATCTCCTGCCATTTCAGTACATTTCAAAGTATCTCACAGAGAAAGTGTGAAATGCCCTCGCAGAACCAAGAAGTTTGTTTGAGATTTGCTAGCCAACAAAACAGATATCATACAGTAGAGAGCATTAATTCCTGATTTAAACAAGACTAGAATTGGGTCAGTTTCTATTTAGAGTAAATCTTCTAGGTATAGTCTATCTGGAGAACCATGAGGACAAACGGCTTCTCTAACCCATTCATGATAAACGACTGCCTAAACAAAAATTAGTTCATATCGCTGTTGCTATGGTAATCTATCACGTGGCCAAAAAAACAGCCCACTTTAGGTTTACGTTTTAAAGCCACTACAGACAGGGCCAACATAATCAGTAGTTCTATTTAACTTTAACCGAAACTTACCCAATGTGATAGACCGTTTTCGACATATTAAAATCGAGCTTGGAAGTGAGGCTGAAAGGACACAGCAGAGGAAACTGAATGGCCATGGTTATTCATTTTTTTCTGTTTGTCTCTAAGCCTCACAATCACGCTAAATTTAAATACAATGCATGTCCAAGTCAGGTGACTAAAGAATTGTCACTAATGTAACTTTAAACATATACTAATTAAAGACTTTCAGGACAATTTGGCAACCGTTTCAATTACATTGGTTTGGTTCTTGGGTAGGTAGTTAAACTAGAGAACAAAACATTGATAAAACAAGGTATTTCCTGTCTGCAGAAGCCTTCAAAATTTAACCGAAAATGGGCTGTTATTTGGTCACGTGACATATTTCAAGTAAAACATCAACGTTAAGTTATCTATTAAGTTGGGTGTGTAACCTGCAGCTACGTTTTGTCCCCATTGTATGTATCGTTTTTAAGCTTCACCAACCCTTGCTTTTTGGCCACAGAACAGCCCTGAAGATACCTGAGCAGGGAAAGTCGAATACTGAACAGATAGTGCGGCCGTTTTGGATTACGTTGTGTAATCTTTGAACGCTGGTTCACTACGACATATTAGAAAAAAATCTTAATTCAGATAACTTCACCATTTCTTTATTGTACTATTGTCGTTGACCACTTTAATAACCGTGTCATTTCAAGTATCCTGCAGAGAAATCTAATCGAGAGTAGTGAAAGATGAAATTTTGATCTTGTGGTGAGCGTGGGACAAAGAACTGAACATCTCACTCCATGACAGGTTTCGAACCCATAAACTCCCAGATAGTGCTTGGGAAATGAAGAATTGTTCGTATGCCCGAGCGAATTCCTAGAAATAACACGATTGTGTGAGATTTGGTCGTCAATATTGATAAAGTAATGCGTTAGAAAAGCACTGTAAATGTATTTAACTCGACTGAAGGTTCGATAATCATCGAAAAGCACTTTAATTTGTTGCTTTTTGCACTTTTTCACCAGGTTGAATTCAAACACAGTTTAGATGAAAGGGATAGCCATGGTGGATCAAAGTGTGTAAGCTCTTGAAACCTGGCTCAAGTTGACAGCCAATTTTGGACAAACGTTTTTGCAGATAAGTCGTTTTATTCTTTCTTTACCATTGAACTTGGACGGTTTCAGTCCAAAGAGTAATCAGAATCTGACCATATTAATGCCTTGCTAACAGGGACCCAGCGACATGCCTTATGTGGCACTAGGCTCGATTACCAACCGCTACTCGGGAAATGACACTCGAGAGAGCTGCGGAAATCGAGCCTAATGTGGCACAGGCAGACAACATGTATGTGGTACACGCGTGTGCGTGGCACTTGTACCTGCTAGCGATAGTGAGTGCGCACATGCAAAAATGAAATGTGGTGTCGTCGTGTTACTCCAAATGTATTGGTCTATTTACCTGTATTTTACAGTATTTATTTCCATGTGTTTACGTTTACTCGTATGTTACTCGTATGCACTCGTGTGCTACTCGTATGTGCTCGTGTGTTACTCGTATGTCCTTGTGATGTTTTAGTCACGATCGGCATCACCCTTTCAATTTTTTTCCTGTGCCGTTTGAACGTTTACAGCATCCGTTCGAAAAATTTCTTTCACCGTTCGAACGGTATTTTCTTTTTGTTATATGGCTTGCTCCACGAACGGGCAAGAAGAATCACATTCTGCGCTTGGATTGGCTACCTGAGCGGCAAAATAGAACTATCTTTCCCACTCGGGACTACCAACCGTTTCCCGGACGAAAAATGCCCTGAAAAGCCATAGAATAAATCCTTTATTGACCAATTTTTTTAGGTCAAGGTTACGGGATATTGGTCTTGCTGTTTTGTTTGCGTGTTTATGGACCTCGACTCCGTCTCGATCCATAAACAAGCGCGGCGCCCCCCCCCCCCCAAAAAAAGAACTCTCACACTTGGTAAGTAATCCATTTGTATGCGTGTGTATGTACTCGTGTTTCTCGTATGTGCCAGCGTGTTACTCGTATGTACTCGTGTGTTACTCGTATGTGTCAGCGTTTTACTCGTATGTACTCGTATGTTACTCGTATGTGCCAGCGTGTTACTCGTATTTACTCGCGTGTTACTCGTATGTGCCAGCGTATTACTCGTATGTACTCGTATGTTACTCGTACGTACACTTGTGGTGTTTTATTCACGATCCGCATCACCCGTTCAAAATTTTTCCTGTGCTTTTTACAGCATCCGTTCGGAATTTTCCTCGGCCTTTCGTTTCTCATCAGCCTTTCGCTAGCCGTTCATTTTGTCCGTTTAGCGGATTTCCGTAAATGTCGTTTTCGTGTGAGAGGTCACACATGCAAATTACGTATACTGAATTATTTACGCTGTAATACTTACTTACTTACTTACTAACAGAAAACAACAACAACAAAACCAAATCAACTCGCAACAAATTATCTTTACTGGTAAGAATATGTTATAACTTCTGTTAAAATTCCCATTGACCATTTAACGTGGCAGCAATACATTTTGCTCTTTCGATTTTATCCTGCGCTAATGAGATGAAGTCGCTGAAAACGAACATAGTATCATTTAGCGTGTTGATATATAGAAAATATTTGCCTAGCACTATGAGGTGGTTGAGGGCCCTGAACGCTGCACACAGTGATTAGTAATTTCAAATAATACCTCTGGCTCGGAGAGAAGTGAACTCGCATTGCTTATGGTAGAATTCCAACTTCGGAACTTAACCCAAAAAGAAGACGCGCCTGCAGGCAGCTAATAAACAAATCACGAATGACGTATATTTTGACTATCAGAGGAACATAAAGGCTGGCTGGGGAGGCAACCGTTTCCATTTTTATACACTGTTCGTGGCTTAAATGTTGTGTATAATTTTGTGCTGTGATATTGCCAATTTAACTTCTTTTCTGGCTTTGAACGGCAGGAGATCAATTTTATTTACATTCTCTGTTGGGATATACCGTACGATAACAGTTTTATTTCCCTGAAGTGTAAGGGGAATTTTCAAGGTTCCACAGGCTAGTTTTGTACGTTATACTAGAGATTAGGGGCGGGGGTGTAGTAGAGTCACCAGAATTAACTTGAAAGAGCTTCTAAATTTTGGGGATCATGAATATAAGGCCATGATATTGTAGAAAGTTGCAATTTAATGTGTATTTATTGTGCAAGGAAAGGGAAGGTAGGAAGTAATTTTTATGCTTGTCAAAAAGGTCTGAAGTTTGCTTTGTTGTTGCTCTCCAACAATGAAGATAAACCAATTTTTGTCAATCTTAATGAATTTGTTGTTCCATACTACCTTAGAAAGTACCTTGGCCTCGCTGTGAGATGTCGTAGACACGATTTCTTGCCACTGATGAATAAGAGGGCCCTTATTCTAAAGCACGCTTTTAGAGGAGGCACTAATTCGAGGATTTACATAATGAAATCAAAGTTAATAGAATAATTTGCTGGGGTTAATGAATAATTTTTGTAAGAACATTGTGAAACAGTAAGCGTTTAATAATCCGCTTTTTTGTTGATTTCTCCTCTTTTCTTCCAGGTTAAATGCCCTTTCTAAGGAATATGTGGTCATTTTCGAGTGCAGTGTATTAGCTTTTATAGCCTGGAAAAAACTCATTTCAGGTAAGTCGTTTTGTTTCTCTAGTCGTTTACTCCACTGGTTTGCCGAAGCTCCTTTGGAAACCGTCAACATGACATTGTGTAACAGCGTTGTTATAAAAGGTTGTATGGGAATATAACGGCCATAGAGAATAGTTCAAAATAAGGGAAAACAATGTAAAATCGACTTACCTTTTCTCGTTGTGTGTATAACTTGCGTTTTTATGGCGTTTGGAGGCGTTCCAGAACGATTCTAACTAGTTACGAATACAGATAAGCTAGAACTAGCTAGAGTCGTTCTGAAACGCCTCCAAACGTCATAAAAACGCAAGTTATACACACAACAAGAAAATGTAAATCGATTTTATATATTTGAACTATTCTGTACGATCGTTATATTCCCATTTATAACATAGATAGGACCCTGCGCGCGCTCTGATTGGTCAAAAACCTATGTTTTATCAGAGTTCATACAATAACCAAATCAATGCGCGCGCTCTGATTGGTCAATCAGCTGTGGGTTATTGTGCCGGTAAACCCACGGAAAAAATCGCGCGTCTTCTGAATTATTATATAAAAGCAATAGACCACAAGTTTTCTATGGGTTATAGGCTGATAAACCACTTGGGATGTTGGTAGAACACTCAAAGAATTCGTAAACAACTCGCCTGCGGCTCGTGGTTTACAAATTCTTCTCGTGTTCTACCAGCATCCCGCGTGGTTTATTAGCTTATAACCCATAGAAACTCGTGGTCTATTGCTAAAATATCCTATAACAAATTAAAGGATCACTGTCAGCAGGCGCATAAGCGAAATAGATACCATTTAATAGTTAATTTGAACATCAGAGGCTCGATCCATACTGTTTATAGACAGATACGACAAAAATAATTTCATAGGATAAGCAAAAGAACACTCCAAAAAGGTTTTTCAGTATACAATTAAGAAACAAGCAAAACACTGCGAACATTGAAACGTATTTCTAGATGCACCCAACGACTATCTTTGATTTTAGGTTGAGGTGAACTGTTTCAAAGTGAGAACCAGTGCCTAGGCCAGCGCGGTCCCAAACTTAACTTTGTTTCTTTGGGGATACTAAGAACATGAGAACCCGTCAATAAAGAAGTGCTATTTTCGGTAAATGATAATATAACCAAGTGCCAACACACCGGACCAGAGCTTAAGTTTTGCATTACTCGATTTCTTCGCAGAGAAATTGAGCCGAGGCTCATTCAAGGCGGATGCCAATAAGACAAATGAAATGAATATGTGGGGTGCTGTGAGATTTGTTAAGTTCAGTCCCAAAAACCTAAAGACAATAAAGGGAAGTCAGATCTTCACGACTTATTCAGGTCGAGGCATGTCGTGTTTTTAATCGTAAGTAAGGAAACAAGGTCGAGTGGGAATGCCAGCAGAAGAGAATAGATACTAGCTGCAAAGTTAGTTTTAAACTGCTGTTCTAATTACTAGGTCTAAAAATGTTTTAAATAAAACAAGTAACAAAATCAATAGGTACATATAATTATTTTGTACTTGAAAACGTTTTATACTTGTCTCTCCTGATTATTATTTAAGATTTATTATTAGTATGCAACTTTCAAACATTGTTGGAACTGTGCGTATAGACTGATGATTGGCTGTTTTTACCACATGATACTGGGCGACGGAAAAACTTCCTTGACGTCATTATCGTGGTGTAATAGCCTTGGCGTAAATTCAACACACCGGTGCCATTACACCATGGCTTCGGTGGACACAAAGTTTTGTTTTGCAGTGAATTAAATTTGAATGATAAAAATGTTAACGTACTCATTTTTCGTGAATTATTGGGATTTACCTGCACTCGTTCACGAACGATGAACTCGGAATTTCCAATACAGCACTTGGCAAACCCTCGTGTGGTATTGAAATTTCTCGTTCTTTGTTAGTAAACTTGTGCAGGAAAATCGCGATAAATCACTCGTTGGGTGCGTTAACACTTTCAAAAAGCAACAGTTACCGTGTTTAATAACAGAAGAGTTATTGTTTTATTATTAGTACAAATCTATCGGATTATGTCAATGCAATACTGCATTCTAATCAGCTTAGGTGTATCTTGTTCGATCATCTGCTCAGTCATTAAAGATTGTCTGCAAAATGGGGACATTTTTTCCTTTCACGAAAGTTTCAAAAGGAAATTTAGAAATCTTGACTGAATAATGACATTCTCCAGAGGGCTGAAACAAGGAGTGTTAGGTTACAATGGATGTTTTGCACGGCAGGAACAATAAAAATATCTTGCATAAGGTAGGACGTTTTTTCTCATTGGAAAAAAATCTATTGTTCCCGCGATGCAACATAACTCCCGTGCAAAACCTCTATACTCGAAATATTTGAAAAAAATTGAAAACTGATAAGCGCTCGGACAAAGACGGAATTAAAGATGAATACAAAGACAATTTATTCTGCGCTCGATTACATTTTATGGTGACGTTTTAAAGTGCAGAGATCTAATTGGCAATCATCCTAAGAGTCCTATTTAAATAAGTAGTTTATTTTGCTTAGTTTTGGTTTATTTTTTTGTAAAGCCATTAGTTAGCGATACCTTTTGAATATATAGTTATATTTGCAAGCACCGCAGATTCTATTTGGAAAGAAAATATAAAATAAGTAGGAGAGTATCGCAGCAGTATTCTCACTACGACAGTTTATCGAATAATAATACATGTTGAAGATGCGTGACGCATTCTAATGCACTGTCAATATCTAATTCTATCAACAGGTAGCCTGAGGAATAGTAAACAAAGTCAACAGTGATACACCGCAGCGAAGAACGACTAAAATACACATGCAGAAACCCTTTCAAATAAACTCTTGGATCTTAGAAATAAACTTTCACTTTAAATAAATAAAAATCTGTCCTGTTACAATGGAATAGTTTATGAACAAACAAAGAAAGTAATAGATATAATATAAATAGATATAAAAAAAGCAAAAGTAAACTTAGCTGAAAAAAGAAAGGTGTAAAGAGCAAATTAAAGACTACATTCAAATAAGCTCTTACACCTTCCTCTGATAAAATATTATTTACAAGTAGCTAGAGGAAAACAAAATGCCGCAGAACCAGAAAGGTGAATGCGGTTAAACCAGTGCCGTTGTCCTTTACTTTGCATTTAAATTCAGTTTACTCCAATGAACATTGCTCATTTCCAACATGATAGCAAAATGAAATCATCAGATAATAAAAATATCGCGAGATATCCCTGCACGAGCCAAAACTCACAAAGCCATTTGTAGAATTTAAATTCCGATACCCCCAAACCCCCATTCCCCTGATGGAAGCAATCACGGAAGAGATTATTTCGAGGGGAAGTTTAACTCCGATCTATAATCTACCACTTGTCCTTAACTTCAAAACGGGGTTTCAATAAGAGATATTTCCTCCAAATGTATTTTTCCCTTAAAGGGTTAAAGGTTAAGAGTAGACTGCACTATGTCGACACACTAGGCCTAAATATGCAGTGTAGTCTTACAGGCAGTTCTTAATCTTTAACCATCTAAAAGAAAATTACTTTGCGAGGAAGGTTTGCTCAAAGTGTAACCTCTTTAAAACTATCGGGAAAGAGTGAAACATTAAGGTTAAAAGGATTATGGAAAAAGTTTATTCCTCACGGGCGATTTCTTTGTTTAAGGATGTGGAAATTTAGGAAAAACTAATGGTCTTCGAATAATATTCCCTAGTGAGATAGTTGAGACATTTGGATAGAAGATCAACAACTGCAAAACCAATCTTGTGGGGGTATCTCGCCCTAGCGATTTTTTTTAGACAATGCCATCTGCTTTCAGGAAGAGCGATGTACCATAGACTAAACTAATTCTTAATGCAAAGTAAATTATTCCAGGGTGATTCCTTTGTTAAGTCACGTAAAATTAATAAATCAGGTTAATATTTTATTTATTACTGATTAAAAAAAAATAAAGAAGCCAAGACATATGCAAAAGAGCTTCACTTCACTGTTAATATTTAAAAAAACACATTTGATTATTGCTTATTATGTGTTCTGAAGTTATTATCTAAATTAAGTATATGAATAAATTAAATCCGGGAAAGAGTCATCTTGCTCCCTCCTGCCCCCTCTCCGGAGGAGTGGGGGAGGTGGGAAAAAGAGTCATCTTGCTCCCTCCTGCCCCCTCTCCGGAGGAGTGGGGGAGGTGGGAAAAAGAGTCATCTTGCTCCCTCCTGCCCCCTCTCCGCCCTATAGGTATCTAAGTATTCAAGTAAGGGACAAGGACACAGGTTTTGCTGCAAATTTGTTGTGCAGCATTTAATGTTTTGTTATTTGTGATGTATAATTTTTTCAAGAAGGCTTTGAGAGCTTTTTGTTCTATTTTCTTTATTCAGCTCTTCCGCCTTTTAACAATTGAAAAGGTTGTTTAAGCTATATTTGTGACATTTTCTTTGAATTAAGAGATATAGGTAAGAAATAGAGAAAAAATTTTAAAAAATCTAGAGAATCGAAAATACATCAAGTTACACGTTTATGTAATTTGACCAACCACACTGATTTGGTTGAACCAAGAATAGCCCTTTTCACTTTTAAAAAGGTGCAAAGGTATTTATTTCAAAGTGGTTTGTGGGCTCGATAGGTTATTATCAATTCCAAAATATGTTACCCAAGTTATAATATTATTCTAGAAAGTCAATTTGACCAGGTGGTATACTAAAATAAACAAACTTTCGATAAACTGCAGCTACCATAAAAACAACAAAGTAGTTGGAAAGGAGGTAATTATTGACAAAACATGGTAACCATGTGCACATTGATTATACTTTTACTAGAAAGTTCGGCAATGCTGTCAGATTTTGAAATCAAGACAATATGCTATAAAGTTGCTTTATTTCTTTGTTGTCATCACTTAACTCTTTGGTAATGGGTCAGTTTGGAAAAGAAAATTTATATGTTGATGACCAGTTATTAAAAACTGAAGTGTTCATTACTAGCGTTACATAGCCTTTTATGCTGTCAAGTTACGAAAATATGCTAATCCTCAGTCAATTTTTTTAAGCACGCCTGAAAACTTACAGTTAAAAATTGTTGACTTCTAGTTCTTTAGAATAGACCAATTTCGATATATTAAAATTTAGCCTAAAACAATAGACCTCAGTACCAAGCTTTGGAGAATAAATACAGAGTTTGAGGGCTTTATTCCCCAGAGCCTCGTTCTGAGGTCTTTTGTTTGAGGCTGAATTTTATTACATCGAAATTGGTCAATTGAAAAGTTCATTTCTACTTTTGGGACATTTTCCACATCAACAAATTGCTCTTGCACTGGCAATTTTCAAACTTTACCGTAAGACAAAGCATTTGCGTTGACTCAGTTACTATTTTGTGCCCATGATGTCATTCATTTAGTAAACTTCAAATTGCTGTTTATTTGTAAAACTGAAGTGCGAAGAAACAGATGTCAAACTCAAATTGATAGAAGAAGCTCTCTTTTGTTTTGTTGACTGATAGCGAAATCAAATTTGCAACTAATGTGGCTTGTCCGTTTTCTACTCTGACATATTGAAAGGAGTGTCTATTTTTTCACTGAACTTATCGCGTATAGTGGTAAGTCATTTTACTTAGAGAACAGTTTTGCTCGAGAATTTGATGCCTCGCTGTTACGTATCTCAAAATTCTAGCTAGAATCGCCCCTATTACTGAATTACTACTTTTTATCCACACAAACTGGAAAATTTAACTAATGAGAAACAATCAAAGTTTCCGAGTCTTCAAGGTCGTAGCTAGTAACAGGATAACTGGAGCACTTGCCTCAGTCATTTTTAGTCGCCAAGTGGAAAACACCATCGGCAGATTTGTCGCGCATTCTGAGCAGAACACCATGAAAAAAGTTATAAGTCACAACAATTACGGAAATATTGGTCCTCTGTCTCAATTCTTTAAAGTGGTACTATGACGAAAGTCGCATTCTTCCAATCGAAGCCATTTTAAAACATAAACAAGAAGTAAAATACTGTTTACTGTTCTCAAATATCTCTTTTTGTTCCAGAGATATTCAAACTTTTTAAATATGTAAATTAGCCAGGTAATGACAACATACACTCAACCAAATTTCAATCAGAAATGTTTCAGTTGATTCGTTGCAGTAAAATTCCACTAAATGTGTTGCACAATACTTGCTTAACAGTTTTGTGACAAAGCCAACATACTGGGTTCCAGCCCTTCCCACTATTGAAGGCATTTCTGACCACCTTTGACGTTCCATTTTCATATTTGTATATGGTGCCTGATATGCATTATCCAGCATATTATAAACATAAATATGTTAGCTCGAGTTTTGGGCCGCGTTTAACATTTTTTGAGTTGAAAAAACTAACGTATTGAAACCAAGTTGATGGAAACTGGAAAAGTGTGAGTTGCCATGGCAACAGAACTTTTTATAGCCGTAGGTGTGTTTCCTGTATAACTATTAGCCTACCAGGTTTCAATAGTCTGCGCTGCAAATTGGCCAAGATAGCTTTATTTATATACTTGATATGATATTGGATTGAGTGTGTGTCATCAGTAATCTCATTAGTATCTCCAGAACTAACGCAGATATTTACAAATGGTAAACGGCATTTTTATCCTTTCATGGAATTCTATGCGATACACCCAAAAAATAAAGGGGTGAAAATTTGATCATAGTACCACCTTAGGTAGTTCTCATCAAATAGATTCCATTCCTTAAAAAGGCAAATGTAAATTAGCTTCCAGGATCATGAGATGGAAAGAATCAGGTAGTTTCTGTCCTTTCACAATATGCCAAAAGAACAGTTGTTACAACCTTTTGGTCATTTATAAAGCCGCAATTGCTAAAATCAAACGAAGTAGAGATATTCTCTTTCGTCTCAGTCTTCGGCTGGGCTTGCGTGTCTTGGGCTCGTTTGACTGTTCATTATTTTGCCGTTTATTTGATTCTAGGGAATTTTAATAAGCAAACCTCAAAGTCAACGGCAACGCGTACAACGGCCGTGCATGCAAGTGTATGTTTTCATTCTTTGTTTATTTTATATGCCTTTCTTTACCAAACAACAACGTAAAAACGCCAAACTCTGCAAGAACGTTGACTACGACGGCTAATTTTAAGATTCTCGCACGAACTTGGTGCTGAACCAATTATTTTGCTTGCACATTCGACCTTTTGTTTGTCCGGTTGCCTGGCTTATGTTTGAGCGTTTGTTTGCTGTGCACTAGTTTGCCTTCTCTTCGCCGTACTCATTTCTTTGAAATTCATCCATTTTTTTGTGTGTGCAGAGAACATCCGTCTCTTATTAAAACTCCTAAAAAAATTTCTAAATATATTAAAACATAGCGGTACTGCCTGTGATGAAACTATTAAAATAGTCAGGGTTGGAGGTTTTCCTTTGCTTTGAAACGAAACGAAACGAAACGAAAGATTAACGGAAGCCAGAAGTTACATCCAATTAATATCGTTGAGTTAATACAGTTTAAATCTTCGTTTTATTATCAGTGATAATAATTCATGATGTAATTTTTTAAAATTTATATTTCTGAATATTTTAATTCGGCCTGTCAAAAAGGCCCTTTTCGACTTTTAAATGTCACTCGGAACGTTTTTTTCACATGAAGCTCCCGGGTAAGCAAAATTTTATTAAGACATGTTTCCTTTGCGTCAGTTTGAATACTCCTTTAGAAAAACGATTATTTTATCACTATGTAAACCTGTTACTTCTACTTATGGCCTCAACTCCTTTCGTTACTTCGCGTCTAAGAACTGGAACTCCCTACCTAATAATGTAAGATGTGAGTCTACTTTGTCTGGTTTTAGAAGACTCCTGGAAGCAATCTCCTTTTAGACTTGACAGTATATTTAACATTTTTTCATGTATGTAAATAGATTTTTAAGCATGTATATAGATTTATTTTATGTATGTATGTAGATGTTTATGTATGTAAAACGAATTTTTCTTTTTTGTTCTTGAAGATGTTAGCCTTTCAGGCTACTCTGAAATTTGACTTGAAATAAAGTATTTAAGGAAAATCGCATCCCAGTAACAACAAAGCTCGGAATGAGAATATTCAACGGTACGTAGCCGTTAAGTTTCCCTTAAAAGCTGTAAAATTTCAAACATCTAGATTTTACGCATTCATGAAGATTATGTAACAACAATTTTTGGCTTGCTAGTCCTGGTGGTACCAAATTTTTGAAACCGATACGAGAAACGTTAAAAGAAGAACTGAATGTTTTTCGGAAGAGTTTTGTGTGTCTGCGAGGAATTAAGTTTTATGTCAGTTTACAAAAGTTCATCAATTAAATCCATCTGAGAGCCGCCACTGATCGTTTCCTTCCCGGCCAGTCCTTCGCTTGCTGCCGCTCAACAAACCGTTTTCAAGTAGGTCTGACCCCGCTTTTACCGAGGCAAATAAAGCATTAGAGCATTTGCCAATAGACCTCAGAAAAACAGGTAATATTGCCGGCCTAATAGAACCTATAAGAAACGGTCAGAACCCAATTACCAATGAAGTGATGACGAAACTGTTCGACGGTGGTGAGCTTGGACGGGCAGAGAGCAAAAATGCCGCAAAACTACAGATCCAAGAATCAAGGCTAAAAATGTCAGAGAAGGAAACGAATATTCAAAAGAGAATGGAGGAATTGGACAACCTTATCTCTAACCGTGCTAATAGTGATCACATAACCCGCCGATTAATTGCTGAATATATAACGTTAAAGGAAGATCTTTGCCGTATTTATGAAAATAACGCTAAACGCGCAATTATCCGCTCGAAAACAAAATGGATCGAACAAGGTGAAAAGCCAAAGGACCTATAACCGTAAGGTAATTAGATCTTTAAAGAGACCGGACGGTGAACCGGTTACTGATGAATTGTAAACATTTAAAGAAATTAAATTATACTGTAGAAATTTATATTCGTCTGCCATAGACAGACTGATTTGTTTGACGAGTTTATTGGAAACCTTGCAATACCAAAACTCGCAGATACAGTTAGGCGAAATCACACTTAAAGAATGTCAAGGCATTCTTTGAACTTTTAAACGGGAAAAATCTCCAGGAGATGATGGATTTAGTACGTGGGGATTCTATAACTGCTTCTTTGATTTTCTCGGACGTGACCATGTAGACAGCTTTAATTCAGTGTACAACGCAGGCGAGATGTCAATCTCTCGACGTCGAGGTGTATATAATTACTCTGGTTCCCAGAGAGGACTCTGATCTTGAATTACTTAATAACTGGCGTCCAATAACATTATTAAATTTAGATTATAAAATATTTTCCAAAATAATTGCCAGAAGAATAGAAAAAGTCCTCCCGCTCCTTGTTTGCTCAGACCAATCAGGATTTGTAAAGGGACGATATATAGGCCAAAATATTAGATTGGTCAACGATATTTTGGAGCAAACAAAACTTCAAGATAACAATTTGTTGCAAGTTGCAATTTTCTGACCTATTTCCAAGTTATTTCAGCAATTCCAAAAAAAATTAATAGAAAGTGCAAAAGTAACCTCTTTAGAAAAAAACGACTTCCTGTCAAAAGATGTTTTCCCACTTTCATCAGAAATCTGTGTAAACCTCCTTAAAATGAAAAATAAGTACTTTTAGACTACTATTGAACAAGGACAAAATCCAACTCAAGGCGAGCACAAAATGGGCTCAAGATTTACAAGTAGATCATATCCCTTTGGGGTCATATTTTGGGACATTAAAACCATTTGCAAGGATAACAAGTTGAGACAATTCTATTGTAAACTTTTGCATAGAACAACTAGTAGTTACCCAATAAGAGCTGTTTCTTTATGGGAAAGAAAACAATATGCTATGTACATTTTGCCAAATGAACGATTCAGTAATCCACACTTTCCAAAACTGCTATTCACAAAACTTTTTTTTCTCAGAAGTTATCAAGTGGTTCAACGCCGAAACTGCCACCTCTCTGAGCTTCTCGCAAATAGAGACAATATTTGGCAGAAAATTAAGTAAAAAAATGCAGAACAATATCCTGAAAGAAAACTCAACTTCACCCTATTGTTTGCACAGTATTATTTATACAACACAGTTAACCCTTGGGGATATCTCCACGCCTGATTTTATTGCAAAAGTAAATCATAGATATTCATTGGAGGGTTTAAATGTGTAACAGAGATGTGTGACGCTGAATTTTTTCTAAGTAGGATGTAGATTGGTTAAGTGTGGGTAAATTGGCCGTCAACTTTAGAATATTTAAGAAATAGAAAACATGTGCCGTGTTTGTATCGAGTTATACAAACACGAGTGGAAGTTTGGGAGAACGAGAAATGCTGTGGGAATACGAGCCGAAGGCGAGTGTTTCCACAGCTTTTTCGAGTTCTCCCAAACTTTCACGAGTGTTTGTATAACTCGATACAAACACGGAGTACATATTTTCTATTTCTTTTAGAAAACACCACGACGAGAAAAAGGAAAACAACTTGTAAACTTTGATTATCAAAATGTAAATTCTCTTTGCTCGCGCCATCACTACGTCAACAGCGCGCGCTTAGTTCTGTGTCTCCATCGAGTTATACAAACAGGCTTTTTAACCAATCAGCGCGCGTGCTTCCTTGGGACTGTTTTCTAGATATATATAATAAAACAATATTCACGTCAATGACCCATACCACGTACAAAAACGTATCCTTTCAGTGCTACGAATTGCGAATAGGCCAACTGTAATAAATCAATGTAATTGTACGGTGTTAAGAATAGCATTATGTAAGTATTGTGTAAGTAGTAAGTGTAGTGTAAGTGTAGTGTGTACTAGTATAATATTAGCTCTGTGAAAAAAAATACAAGAATCAAAAAGAGCCCAGGATTATGTGTGTAGTAGTTATTTTTATTTCACAACTGAAAATATAACTTGAGGTAGCTCGTAAGTTAAATCTTGCACTTGGATGATAATTATGAATGCAATATGTACGCCAATAATTCGAATCAATTAAAAAAGGATGGGGCTCTTTTAGACAAGTGGTACGCAAGTGGTACGCAAGTGGTTTCTTTCATGGGACTTCCAATGCCAGGGGTGTCGCCATGTTATTTAAGAGTGAATTAGACATTGTTATTCTGCAAGGATTATCTGATTCCAAAGGCAGGCTGTTAGTATTAAACGTTAAAATCAAGGACAAAAGTTACTGTCTTGTAAACGTCCACGGTCCAAACAAGGATGCGGAGGCAGTTCGTTTTTATCACAATTTGTCATTAAATTTGCGGCAGATGGAGTTGGAGAGAGACAATGTTTTTATAGGCGGATACTTTAATTGCCCTTTATATCCCACCATGGACCAGAAGGGCGGGATTTTAATCCCTTCGACAACTTGTGATTAATTTTATTGAAAATATTTGGTATGAATTTAGTCTCCAAGATGTTTAGCGTTGAAAAAATACAAACACTCGTAGCTGGACGATTCAACTGCTGCTAATGCTTTTCTTAACATTAAACCGTATTCACCTGAAACCAGACGATGATCGAATAGTATCCCATGATGCACCTCGTTTACGCTTATGTTATCACTGCGTACGTGACCTGATCATTTATTACACGCTCTCGCGTTGAACCCATGGCGTGCTTTCACACTTGTCTGAATTCCGGTTTTTCCTTTCAAGAGTACCGATTTAGTTTATATTCACTGCGTTTCCAAAGAGAATTTTGCCGTTACAGTGACGGGTTTTACTTATGTTTCGTTGGTCTGTCGAGAAGTACATATAAGCTATGTGGAAAGCATAAGCGAACGAAGAAGAGCTCTCATCCCTGCGGTTGTTGTGAATTTGCCTGCGGACGAATTATTCGCTGGGTAATAAAAGAAGCCCTGTGCTGATACTAATAAGTTCTCAAGATTATAAGATTTTTTTCAGGCTTGTTAACTGAAAAAAGTGATCTCCGGAGTTGCTTTTGTGTAATTAACTATGCAGCATCGCGTTGGTGTGAGGTTTGTTTTGAAACAGTAAGCCTATTTTAAATCAGCTAGAAGACATCCGAAAATAATGGTAAAATTCAAGACCCTCCTGCTTGTTCCTTTTTACAGTGTCTCAACCCTAGTGATCTTACAGGAGATGGACTGGCCAGATTATTGCTTTGGTCTTTCGAATTAATATATACCTGCTCCCGCCGCTCAATACCTGAGACCGAGCGAGATGCTCTCCGCTTGACAATCGTTTACCACCAGTAGAAATCGACGAATACGACTTAACTGTTTTACTTCGACCACTTACTGCTCAGTGGCAATGATAATAATAACCGAAACACCTTCAAAAAAAATAATCATTTTGACTCTAAACGATGACCGGGCGCGGGAATAAAGCGCCAAGCGAACTGAGACAGACTGGACATTCACACGCAACACTGGTATGTTACGAAATTTCAGTCCACTTCAATCGCTTAAAACGTGAACAAAACACACTATTATATTCATATTTTGTGGCGTGATGCCCCAAAACGGAAGACATCAACATACTGTGAAAAAAAAGGGAATAATTCATGACTTTGTTACGGGTCAATGAATACTTCGTGATGCAAATAGTGACATAGCACAATCAAAGACAACAATATTATAATAAGGCTGCCCTCTTGAACACTTACAAATCATTATAAACGTGTCAAAGAATAAACTAATGCACTTTTCCACCTTTTACTACAATACAAATAAGAAATAGACCGCGGAGAAAACCACGTTATTTCACGCTGAAATAAATGATAACTTCGCTGTTGCGTCATGTACGTAGGAAATTGCATCATGGGATACTATTCGATCGTCGTCTGATCTGAAACCTTTATTAGTAGTTTTCAGTTTAAATTACTAGCCGATATCGCTTTTACTAATCATCGTCCCGCTAAAATAGGTTATGTCCCGAATGAACTGTGTACCTTTTGTGAGGAAGGATCAGAAACGGTCCATCACCTATTTTATAATGTTCTCTTGTTAGTGTCCGTTAAAGCTAAATCTTCGAGGGGCTTTATAAAACTGAAACAGGATTTTATCCTGGACAATTCAACTGCTGCTAATGCTTTTCTTATCTAAACCGTATTCATCTGAAACCTTTATTAGTAGTTTTCAGTTTAAATTACTAACCGATATCACTTTTACTAATCATCGTCTCGCTAAAATAGGTTATGTCCCGAATGAACTGTGTACCTTTTGTGAGGAAAGATCAGAAACGATTCATCACCTATTTTATAATGTTCTCTCTCCTATCGTTTTAAGAAACAATTTGAAAACATCTAGTTTATGCTCTCAGGAAAGTATGTAGAATTCACATTGGAAGTTGTTTTCGTTGGTAGACAGGTTGGAGAATCTGACCAGTTACTGAACTATCTGTTACTAAACTATCTGTTCAAAATATTCGATGGATTATAATCTTGGTTATATTCCCCAGTTTTAGCTGAGAAATATTCGTCACGTGACCTGTTTAGACTAATCGCGCTCGAGCGAAAATATTTGATGGATTTTAATCGATATCGTAAGATGTCTGCTCAAGGTATAAGTCCCAAAGTATTTTAAAGAAGTGTCTCAAGCGCTTCTTTTCGAGACTGAAATGCCTTATGGTTTTTGTGGATGTTCATAAAATGGCCATAAGTCGTAAAGTTTCATATAAATAGTACACCAGCAAAGAAGAAATACATTGAAGTTCCCAAATATTTTATGGCTTATTTGAGAACTTGAAGCTTTTACCAAAGGACAATTGTCAATATCTCAGAGGCGTGGCGTTATTTGTTTGATACCAAAAGATGACTCCTACCTTATTGAGCTGTCTAATTGGCGACCGCTAACTCTCTTAAACGTGGATTATAAAATTTTGGCAAAAGCAATTGGCCAAAGAATTGTGTCAACACTATCTTCGCTTATACACTCTGATCAAACAGGCTTCATTAAGGGTAGATTCATTGGCCAAAATGTTCGGCTTTTAAATGATATTATGGAATATACAGAAGCTAAAAATCTCCCAGGCATCCTACTTTTCATTGATTTTCGTAAGGCTTCCGACACCATTGAATGGAATTTTATCCACAAGTGTATTGAATTATACAACTTTGGTCCAAATATTAGAAAGTGGATATCCATTCTCTATAATAATGTCGAAAGTGGCGTGATGAATGCGGGTTTCATGACCAATTATTTCAAAGTCTCTCGAGGCGTCCGTCAAGGGTGTCCCCTGAGTCCTCTATTGTTTGTGTTATCGGTTGAAATGCTAGCTCTCAAAATACGCCAAAACCAACTTTGCCGGGGCATCGAACTCCCAAATAAACAGAATGCCAAGATCTCACAGTTTGCTGATGATACAACTCTGATTCTTGAAGATACCACGTCGCTAAGAAATGCCATGAATATAATTAATTCATTTGGAGTATTGTCCGGTTTGCAATTAAATAAAAAGAAAACAAAAGCCTTGTGGATTGGTGCTTCGAGCAAAAACAAGACAGAGCCTTTAAAATTCCAGTGTCCAAAAGATCCCATTAAATTTCTTGGGACTTACCTTTCCCATGATGCAGTTGCGAACAATTACAATAATTTTTATATCAAGATAAGGAAAATGGAAACAAAGTTCAATATATGGCGGTCGCGGGATCTGACGCTCTTTGGAAGAACTATGCTTGCAAAATCTCTAGGTTTGTCTCAGTTAATTTATACTGCCTCCATGCTTTCTGTTCCAGAAACAGTAATACAACAAACCCAAAGTAAACTATTTGCCTTTCTATGGAAGAACAAGAGAGATAAGATCAAGCCTCAGGTTTTGTTTCGTCCCTTATCTAAAGGTGGGCTAAGCTTCCCCTACTTCAGGACTGTTATAAAAGCACTACGTCTCAGTTGGATTAGTAGACTCTTAAATAACACCCATGATACCTGGACGGCAATCCCTAACTACTACTTCGATAAACATGGTGGATTCCTTTTCCTTCTAAACTGTAATTACAGTGCTGGGAAACTAGATCAAAAAATCCCCCTCTTTTATCGAGAACTCCTTGATTACTTTCAACAACTGCGCGTCAATTACGAAGATCCACTGAAACGCGAATTCATCTTGTGGAACAACAGAGACATTAATATTGAAAACAAATCGGTCTTTTGGAAGGCCTGGAGGGATAAAAATGTTGTTTTTGTGCAAGACTTGTTGAACAACCAAGGTAACTATCTTTCTCCTCAAGAATTCAGGGATAAATATAACATCAAAGTCAACTTTCTACAATACTACCAAATCACCTCAGCTATTCCCGCTTATCTCAAAAGTTGCGCTTCAGCCCATACGGACCTTGGGGATCTGAATTCAATTTTCGAAAACTTCGATTTCCAACTATCAAAAGACATCACTCTCAATGTAAAGAAAACATCCTGCAAGCAGTTTTATAAACTTTTTGTAGAGGAAATCAATATAGAACCTACTGCGATTAAATCATGGCGAAAAAAAATTGCTCTGAAGTTTCTGATAATTGGGTGAACTGCATCCAAAATAATTACAAAATTACTCGGGATAATAAGTTAAGACAATTTTATTTCAAGCTGTTGCACAGAATACTAGTCACTAATAAAGAACTTAAACGATTTGGGATAACTGATTGTGACAAATGTGTTATGTGCGGCGAAAATGACTCTATTGAACATACTTTCTTTGAATGTCAATCCTTCTCGAAATTGAGTGACGAGTCTCTTCAGTGGTTCAATAGCGTACACAAAATTAATGTCAGCCTCACCTCGCTACAATACTTTCTAAATTTACCAAGATCAATCGCCAATCTTTCCGGTAAACAGACAAAGGATTTGTGTCTTCTTCTGTTATATGCAAAGCAGTACCATTACGCTTGCAAAACAATGCGAAAGAAACAAGACTCTTCTGAATTGATATCCAAATTTATAATCCAGCTTGAAATAGAAACATAACTTGACGTGATTATGTTGCCCTTGCCCCAGCTACAAACACTTGTATATTATCTATTGTTAAGAATCAGTTGTAACACCTATCTTTTTTTTTTTGTATTATTATTATTTTTTAATTTGTTGTAAAATAAAATCTAGGGTTTTGAGCAAAAAAAAAAAAATTATTTGAGAACTTTTGATTGCTCTCGATATCCATGTTAGAATATGTTGTGTATTTGGTTTTGTCCCATTGCAGATATTTGCCGCCTATTAAAGGCTATTCACAGCATTACGAAATGTGCACTTTACTGTGTTCGGTTTCCTGAATTTGTAAGAGAGAAATGAAGTTTAAATGAACTTTTATTTCAGCTCAAGAACCACAAAGAATAATCGGACAAATTTAATCGTGCGAAATAAATAAAACATCCTACTTTTGTTTGAGATATGTTTTAAGCGAAAATACGTCTAAACACGAACTCTATGTGAAGACTCGCCCGAAGAAATTACGAAACGTTTCGCGACATTCACTCATTTTGAAATCTATCACATTCTTTGTTAAATTGAAAACATTCTCTGACATTACGTCTCATAGCTCCTAAATTAATGTGTTTAAATAAACACGTTATATTCTATTCACAGATTATTTTAAATCAAATCTGGTGACAACTTTGTTTCACTTATCTTTCGTTGCCAACTTCAAACTTGTGAGTAGTCCAATGCTGATTGTGTTACACTTTTAGGTGATTGACGCCTGCCACTGCAATCATGGGATTTCCTTTGGATAAAAGTTCGCTGCCTCTGTTCAACTTGTGTGGAAAAAATCAAGAAAGCCATAGTTAAGGCTTTTTGCAAGTTAACTTAAGCAAAAATGACTTGAACAAGTGTTGGTATCAGTTAACAGATGTCTATCGGCCTTAAGCTTATTAAGCCTCCCTCAAAATGTGGAATAAAGCTTTTGAACAGCTATCAACAAAGTGGTACACAACAGTGGGAACGGACTGGAGATTAGTTCTCAATTTTGAAATAAAATACATTACTCCTCTCTTCATGTTAGAGCAAAGGCAAAGGCAACGGGAGTTTTCTGCTTTTATCACAGTTTGAAAGAGTGTGCACGGTAGCGCACCGAGGCGACGAAACAACATTAGAACGTCAACTTGAACGGCACCCCAAGCAGATTACTGATCAAGCTCAATTGCACAACAAACATTTTAATGGATCAGTGGTCGATTACAAATAATCCCTCAGTTACTCATAAGGAAAATATTTGCTTTTCGTTTTTTCAACTTCGCCAATATTCTTCGTCTTCGGTGTCACCGAAGAATACATGCACATCGAAGCTTCATAGTACTGAGGTAAGTTATATTACAGCATTAAATAATTAAATTGAAAGACGAGAGATATAACTAGTTGAATATAAACAAGTAACTAGAGAAAATATGGACTTACCTGAAGGACGCACGTCGACTGAGATGTTTTCGTCCTTGCCTTCGATGCAACGGCAACCGACGCTAAAATGGGTGTGTTATCTTACACCTCTTTATATACCTGCATTAAAATTCTTTCCAACCATAAGAAACTGCTATTGAACAAAAGAAATACACCAGTCGTCAAGATTGTGTTCTTTAAATTGTGAAAATGAGAAACGTGCGAGAAAAGCACGCACCCAAAATGAATTTTTACCCAAAAAATGTTATGTTTTACAGTTGATGGGCGGAAGAAGTATTTAAATTTGCATTTTTTAAATAAGATAAATGCAATGAAAATTGAGAAGTTAATTTAAGGTCAAGTATAAACATTGTCAAACCTCTTTATGTGTTATTCTTTTTCGTGTTTTATTAAATTTATGGAATTGGTATTTCACAATGATTCAGTAATCGAGTGAATATAATCTTGCACTCATAGGGAAGAAAAATTAGAAGTTCAATCCCTGTGCTATTGTGAAAAAGAAATGATTAAGAAAAAAAAAGATGTGAATAATGTAACAAGAGTGTTGCAATTGCCAGTGGTATAATTAACCAGCATTGTAAATAACGTAAGTAATGTGTGTAATTAGCCGTAAGTTATATTTAAGAAATAGAAAACGTGTACCGTGTTTCTATCGAGTTATACAAACACGAGTGGAAGATTGGGAGAACGAGAAATGCTGTGGGAACACGAACCGCAGGCGAGTGTTTCCACAGCTTTTTCGAGTTCTCCCAAACTTTCACGAGAGTTTATATAACTCTATTTTTTTAAGAAAACACTGCGACAAGAAAAAGGAAAACAATTTGTTAACTTTGATTATCAAAATGTAAATTCTATTTGCTCGCGCTAGTTCTGTGTCTCCATCGAGTTACACAAACACGATTATTAACCAATCAACGCGGATGATTTCTTAGGGCTGTTTTATAAAGTGTATTATAACTGTAAATAAGCAATATTGTAAGTAATGTATGGTATTGCACTGTACCGGTGTGTATTGTAAAATTTATTATTATCATTAATTTTGGCCCCGACGCTTTAAGGAATTAATTATTCATTCATTTTCTCCGATGCAGATTGTTTTGTTTTCTAATAAAGTTTCCATATAACGCGCGCTGTAATTGGCTGAAAAAGCTTGCTTTATCAGAGAGCAGAGCAAGGATTGATGACGTTAATCCCGCTTTCACGTTTTTGCCTCAGAATTTTGACAAATTTCACCCAAACTAAACATTCCCTGTGACCCAGACAAAAGCAATGTAAACACAATAGTTATCGTTCACACAATAAAAATATTATCCTGTCTCTCGGTTAATATTTAACTGCAGTATTAAGCTGGCTAGGGCATTTCAATCTGGGGTGCGACATATTGAACTTTCTGGGAACCCTCTAGGCGAACTATCCATTCCTCGTGGTTTCGACGAAACAAACAGCTTAACCGTCGCCTTTTATTTCCCCTCTCCACCCACCCACCCTTGTCCTAGCCAGATATACCATTAACTATTAGAGGCGTATTTCGCGGATTTTGCCCTCACCTTTGCTGGGTAGGGCTTCCTTTACTTTGGCTGTAATTGATATTGGAGTTAATCATTAAAGCGGCTATGTGGTAGCCACATAGCCAAAGTTTATCCAAAAGGAAATGTGGGCTTGTTGATTTATCTCAAACACCCTTTCCAGCAAACAGAGCAACCCCCAAACAATGGTGTGTTTGTTGTGGAATATGATGTGGAGAGAGGCAGGATAAAAGCTATTTTATAATTTGTCAGTGGTAAATATGGTTCGCACGGACCATTGTTGGCACAGACCATTGTTAACAACAGTGGTGTAAAAACTGTACGAAGATAACAAGTTTTGCCTGATTCCGACAAAACAATTAGCGAAATAACCAAATTCTCAACCTTGCTAAAGCATCGATGAAAGACATTATTTTACGAAGGCAGAAATTATAGTTAGGAAGTAAAACAAGGACAGAAACGCCAATTGAGCTGTTCCTCTTTTTGTGAGGGACGGATTTGCCTATATTAGTAACCATAAAAAGCGCCAACAGGACAAAGTTAAGTGACGGTAACCACATGTCTATCTGTATTATCAACGCCTTGTAGTGAGAACTGCTTGAAGCTGTAAATAGTTAATAATATTTATGAGCTAAATAACTGACTTGTCTATTATGGAATAGCCTACAACAACAATAAGCTCATGCGCAACGAATAGCGCTTTAACATTACTACTAAACAAGATATTAGATTATTTGTTTAGAGTATAGCAGATATACAGGCATTTTGTAAATTGTACTCTTGTTACCCGCCCCGGTGGTTGGATACCAGATACCACTATCCTGCATTGGTTTTTGGATTAAAACGATATCGTTAGACCTTAGTTCTGAGTGCTGTTGAGTGCTGTTGAGTGCTGTTGAGTCTTCCCTGTAAGAGATTCCGACACTGGTCCTCGCAGCAAGAGAGTTTCCCAAGCCTTTTACAGAAGTGCTTTCCCAGGCCAAAAAGACTATTATCGCAATTTATGATGAGAATCTTTATTTTTGCAAAATTTACATGCAGTATAGTAGCGTTTGCTTGCGAACCTCCATGACTTCGTGTAAGCTGGACAAGATTCAATATATAGCATTTCAAAAGTCTCAATGTTATAAAGGAAATGGTTTGCGCAGGGTGCAACTATCGAGGTATGGATGCACTTGAGAGGTTTCAAAACTCAAGAAGCTAGATTCGCACTCGGGAACCGTTTCGTGGGTCTCTTAAGCTTCTTTCGTGCTTGAAAGAGGCATCCTCGTCTCACAGAAACGATGATCAGCGCAGCAGTATCGACAGGCTCTTGAGTGACTCAGAAGCCCGATTCTTGAGTGGCAGTGTTTACTGCAGCTAGTGCAGATGTAGTCGGTGGCCACTCGAGCTGATCCTTGTCGTTTCTTTCTCGCCGACAGCTTGCTTATTGTCTCGGCCCTCAGAGCCCCTCTTTCACACCACGACACCAGGCGTCGCAGTCTGTCGCAAGGACCTCCCAGGTGTTGGGATTGATTTCAGTGGGTCGCAGGTCGCGCTTCCAAACATCCTTGAAGAGAAGGAGTGGTCGGCCCGCCCGACGACTTGCCTTGGCAAGCGATCAGGATCCATACGGAGTACATGGCCGAGCCACCGTAGGCCTCTGCTCGTCCCGAGCCCCTCCTTCATACCATGACACGAGGCGTCGCAGTATGTTGCAAGGACCTCCCAGGTAGTAAAAAGTAAAGGCTGCTTACGAGCCAAGTGGCTCATTAGGCCAGAGCCTATCCCGGTTTCCTTAGCATGAAGCGACTGAGAGTATTTCTACTCCCACCTGGATGGGATGCTAGTCCATCGCAGGGTTACCCCCAGCATTAATTTCGCCGGTACCCATTTATACACCTGGGTGGAGAGAGGCACCGTGAGAGTAAAGTGTCTTGCCCAAGAACGCAACACAATGTCCCCGGCCAGGGCTCGAACCCGGACCGCTCGATCCGAGACAAGCGCACTAACCATGAGGTCACAGCGCCTCTCCAGGACGTCCCAGGTGTTGGCATTGATTTCAGTGGGTCGCAGGTCGCGCTTGCAAACATCCTTGAAGCCAAGAAGTGGAAGGCCGCGCGTCAGGCGCCCTCCCGCAGTTCCCCGTAGAGGACTTGCCTTGGCAAACAATCGGGATCCATGCGGTGTGCATGGCCGAGCCACCGTAGGCGTCTGCTCCTCGGTGTTAGGATTTCGCCCAATCAGAGCAAGCGTAGGGTCCTAGCTATCTATGAATTAAAAAAATAATCAATTCGTTAATGTAATCTTGAGGGGTACGCTTGACTGGGTTTGAATGTAACTCTCTTACAGTCTTTTTATAAGCGAGGTCCGAAAAAGGGAGTGGGTGTAAATTCTATATTTCCAGCCCACCTTGCATTCCCCAGCCTTTTTTTATTTGTTGTCATTTTTGTATGTGATTCCTGCTTCCTTTGGTCCAAATCCAAATTTCTCAGTGAAGAAAGGAGAAAATTCCACTTTTCATTTGCTCCTTCAGCCTCCTCATAAGCGTTCTGGAACAACCGGCAAAGAAATGTAAGTTTCACTTTTACATTTCGATACTTAGAACGATATAACAGCTTCTGTGTAGCTCTTGATACACAACCAAAGTAAATTAAAAGGATTCGAATTTTTGCAAGTGACGATTGATCATCGCAGTAAATTTTCCAGTTTAAGCAACTGGAAAGAAGAAGCCTGAAAAAAAAATCAGGGCTTCGGGATTCGAACCCATGATCTCCGCGATACCGGTGCGATGCTCTACCAACTGAGCTATGAAGCCAC
>JAEMPF020014576.1:0-10278 GCA_022496165.2 Catalaphyllia jardinei | reverse complement strand
AATGTTCTTAGGTACAATATTCCATAACTTAGGTCCAGTGTATCTGATAGAGTGCTTACCATATGTTGCTGTATTAAATCTAGGAATAACAAATTCTTTGTTACGTAAGGCATATTTCGTATCAGACCTCCGAAATAGGTCAGCAATATACTTAGGACATATATTATTCTTGACCTTGTACATGAGAGTAGCCATGTCCTGTAACCTTCTGTTTTGTAAAGTACATAGATTAGCCATACCCAATAGTGTGTTATAGCTTGACGTTTTGTCGCAGTAGATGGCTCTAAGTGCCCTTTCCTGTATGCGTTCGAGTTTTCTACTGTCACTAGCACGGCAGAAGTGCCAAACAAGATGAGAGTAAGTTAAATAAGGAAGAATGGCAGCTTCAAACAATTGCAACTTGGTGCTAGTAGGTATTAAGTTTCTGAGTCTCATTAAGACTCCTACACGTTGGCTGCTTTTCTTACAGATTGTAGTAATATGTTCAACAAATCGGAGATCATTGTCTATTGATACTCCAAGCAATTTCAGGCAGGCAGTTGATTTAACTTCTACGTCTCCAATAACGATTCTCATATTGTGATCACATTTATTACCAAGTGTTAAGGCTCGATACTTGTCGAAGTTTCCTTTGAGGAAGTTTGAACTGTACCAGTTGGAAGCTACTTCAGCACTTACTGTCAGATTAGCATGAACATCAGTTAAATTACTACTCATATCATAAAACTGGTGGTCATCTGCATACATATTAAGGTTTGTACTAATGTCATAAGTTAGATCATTCTGAAAAATGTTCCATAATAACGGCCCAAATGCAGATCCCTGAGGACATCCCCTTGACACCCTCTCCCAGGAGCTCACTACTGGTGCTCCATAATACTTACGCTGCATAATACTTACGCCGTAATTACGCATATGGGGGGGGGGATGCAAAATCAAGTTAGTGAGCAGTGCTCTATTACAGTGCTCTATTATCCATTGCATTTGAAGTTTGGTTTGTAGCTCAGACATATTGGGATTCTTAGAAAAAACCTTGCACGAATAGAGGTAGTGTTTCATATACAGCAAGAGAAGATC
Organism: Catalaphyllia jardinei; assembly: GCA_022496165.2. Classification (NCBI taxonomy): domain Eukaryota; kingdom Metazoa; phylum Cnidaria; class Anthozoa; order Scleractinia; family Caryophylliidae; genus Catalaphyllia; species Catalaphyllia jardinei. The sequence goes on along the minus strand of JAEMPF020014576.1, from coordinate 9,201 downwards.
CAGTCTGCGCTTTTGGGTGGAGGTCAACGGAGCTATTTCATCAGTCCTGTTGAACAAAATCTGTTCAGCAGAAGGACTCACATTTAATTTGTGTATAGCGTGCACCACTTTATGGTGTTTGAAAATAATCAAATAGAGACATCACACTCTAGAAATGTATGCATTATAGAATCTGTCTTGGAACAGAAATTGCAATGGTCGTCGGTTGCAATATTGAATTTTTTAAGTTCCTTTTTGGTAATTATTATCATGTGTAATATTTTAAATAAAAATTGCCTAAGTTTGTTGTCTTTAGTAATCTGATATATATTGGTGAAATTGCGTCTCCAGTCAAGAAGACTGTTTGGGAATTGTTCTTTCCATTTTTTTATTCCGGTAGGTTCCGACACTGAGCGTTCATTAAATAGTTTATAATAGTGTTTACAACGCATTTTAGGCAATGATAAGGTAGTCTCTTCGGATAAGCAGAGCAGATCGGAAGATGAGAAAAGGAATTCACTTGAGATTGGGATTAGCGGTGCGGCTTTCTTCAGTGAACTTGGTATGGCAGCGGTAATTTGAAAATATTCCAGGAAATTAGCTTTCAAGCCAAATTTTCCATTGAATTCGTCAAGAGATAAAAATTTTCCGTCTTCACTGAGGAGGTCTTGCACATAATAAATTCCACGGTCGAACCACGTTTTCCAAAACAGTATTTTTTGATCAATTATTATATCCTTGTTGTTCCAGAGAATAAATTTCTTTCTTGGCTCTCCTCCGTATTCTTGAAAATATCCTAGTAGTTGCGATAAAATAGGGGGAAGTTTGCTTGAAATAAATTAATATCGTAATTGCACTCTAATAAAAAAGCTAGACCGCCATGTTTGCTGAAAAAAAGATCAGGGATAGCCTTCCAGTTGGCGTCTGTGCCATCTAGAAGTCTGCCAATCCAACTCAACCGTAACGATTTGACCATTGTTCGGAAGTTTATAAAATTTAAGCCTCCGTCAGATGTTGGTTGAAAAATAATCTGTCTCTTTATTTTATCCTTTTTTTTTCCTCCACAGAAAAGCGAAAAGTTCAGCTTGCGTTTTCTGGATCACAGGTTCAGGGACTGTTAACATTGATGCTGCATAAATCAATTGAGAGACACCTACTGTCTTCGCCAGCATTGAACGACCATACAGTGAGAGATCGCGTGTTTGCCAAATGTGCAGTTTTGTCAACGATGTATATCTCTTTTCCTTTTATTACAGGAAAAGAGATATACATCGCGGTTATTTCCTTTTATTTCACTAGACTACCAGTAAATTGTATTATCTCTAAAGCTAGGCACACACTAGGGGACTAGTCGCAGGGACTTTTCCCCTAGTGCGTACACACTAGAAAATTGACCGATTTGTGGGACTATTGGTCTCTTCTGACTAGTCCCAGAAATCAAACCAGCTTAATTCGTGGAACTAGTCGCAGGGACCAAAAATGTATTCCCTGTGACTTAAATTTCGATGCAAAATACGAGTACACACTAGGGGACTGGTCCCCGAAGCAAGTCCCTGCGACAAGAAGTTGCGACTAGTGACCTAGTGTATGCCGACCTAAAGGCAACATTTTGAGTGGCTTGCCAAATATTGAGCTAAGATGTAATTTCAGCTACTCGACAGCTTTGCTAAAAAAAGTTGAAAAAAGCAACGTTATTTACCTGGCGGATTGCAATCTTCTGTGTAGCAGATTCGAACGCCTACGGAAGAGCTGCTCTCACAAGGTTTCCCGCCGTGCATAGGGGATGGATTAGTACAATTTCGATGGCGTAACTCAAACCCAGTCCCACAGGAGACACTGCATTCAGTCCAGTTCGACCAGTTAGAAAAACCGCCATCAACTATCAACAAAATCAGTAAGTAATGTAAAATAAGAAGCCTTCACATTAAACTAGCGAGTATTTTGTTGTTGAGAAATAATCTTCATGCAATGTTGCACCGTAGATTTACTTACGGTAGCCAGAAGACCTCTGTTCAAACTAGAAAACGATGATGCAAGACTAGTTCTGATACTGTACTAGGTAGAAAGCTTTACGGGACAACGACATGATAGAGTCCAAACTGAAAGCCAAAACATTGCAACCGTGGGGAGCTGTCTCGGCCTTGTTGGGTCGAAAGGGAGAGTTTACAAACAACCGTCTTCCATTGACCACATGGGAGAAGCATACATTTTGCCAAATATTTGGCTAATATGTAATTTCCATTACTCAACAGCTTTGCTAAGAAAAGCTGAAAAAAGAAACATTATTTACCTGGCGGATTGCAATCTTCTGTGTAGCAGATTCGAACGTCTACGGAAGAGCTGCTCTCACAAGGTTTCCCGCCGTGCTTAGGGGATGGATTAGTACAATTTCGATGGCGTAACTCAAACCCAGTCCCACAGGAGACACTGCATTCAGTCCAGTTCGACCAGTTAGAAAAACCGCCATCAACTATCAACAAAATCAGTAAGTAATGTAAAATAAGAGGCCTTCACATTGAACTAGCGAGTACTTTGTTGTTGAGAGAAAATCTTCATGTAATGTTGCACCATATGTTCACTTACGGTAGAAGACCTTTGTTCAAACTAGTAAACAATGGCTGATACTACGTAGAAAACCTAACGGGACAACGACATGATAGAGTCCAAACTGAGAGCCAATAATTGCGACCGTGGACAGCTGTTTCGACCTTGTTGGATCTTGCAATTAATGAAGTAATAAGTAGATCGACTGATCATCCATACGCACTAAATGACTGTGGTGATGACTTCACATGAAACTCAAATCCAAATCTTTGCAGATTTGCCAACGGCACATGCAAAACGCGTTACCAAGGACAACAAGAAAAATCCAGAATATTAAGTCGTTGCCACGATAAGGAGACAAGGTCGAAACAGATGTTCACGGTTGCAAGTCTTGGCTTTCAGTTTAGACTCTATCATGTCGTTGTCCCGTTCTTGCATCATTGTTTTTTAATCTTTCTATTTTTGGCTGATCATATCTTTTACAGATCCTACCTAAACCGGAAGCATTTTCGTTTGCGGTCCTTTGCATCATTCTGTTCAAACCACTGCCCCACCCCCCCCCCCACCAAAATAAGACAATAAAAGTCTTTTCTTTCAGAATTATCCAAAAAAATAAAAGATAAACTTGAATTGACTGGCCACTTGTAGTGTCTAACCCAAGAACTTTAGCTTTATTAATTAACAATCACCTGTATGTTTTGCTAAGAAATGGCACAACCATCACCCTTCGCGTACCGACATTCAAGTGTTGCCATTGGTATGTGGAATAACAGTTGCGCCATTACATTTTAATTCCCTTTTGGTGAGAGAGTGCCGGAGTCAGTGAAATGAGAGACCCTGGCCTAATCAGAGTGCGACCTTAAAGCAGTGCGGTTTCTCCTGGTTTCTGACAGGCACTAGCGGGATCAAGGTACGCTTTTATAAGCAAATTAGAGAGTACACGCAAGTTTATTTAACGCATATGAAAGGAATATCAGAGTAAGGGTGAACACCCACCTGGGCATGATGTTCCTACACACTCTTTGATCTGGAGTGATTCTCCAGTGCAGTCTTTACCGCCATTAGCCGGGGCAGGATCAGAACACGTTCTGTAGCGAACGCTGGTCCCTTTACCACATGAACTGGAACAATAAGTCCAATTTGACCAGGGAGAATAGCCTCCATCCACTAAAGAAAATTGTTAACAGTTAATCATGTGCCGCAAAAATGTCCATCTTATGCGCCATAAAACAAAACAATTTAAACCGGCAATGATTACAATTCTTAGGCTCTGTCCACTCTACGCCAGAGCTTTACTAATTTCCACGATTAAGCCTACCCTCCTTACTAATTCGGACTGAAAACCCAGCTTTCAGCAAACGTTATTCAAAGCAGGAGAAATTGAAAAAGTAGCTCTTTTTCCACGGAGGTTTTCGTAAGAGATGACTTCACGATAATAGTCTAATTTCCCTGCGCCAGGTTTCCTCAAACACAGTTTTAAAATGACCGCCTACTGGTGCGTTTTTAAATTTCTCTGGCGAAGTGTGAACGGAAAACGTTTGCGCGCTTTCAGATCGGGAGAGTGAAAACGTAGTATGATTAAACCTGTTAGTTCCAAACTTGTCAGAATTACCACGTGCTTTATGGAATGATTACCGGCTAAACCTTATCAGTGATTATATATATATACCTATTACACATCCATATAACTCTATCCTCATGCAGATATGACCATTCCATTGCAAAGGATAAAATACTACAGTTTGCATCTTGGTTTCGTTAAGTGGAAAGTACACAATTTCATCTCCATCTGACGGCGTGAATAGAAATACCTAGAACAGAAAAAAAACACCTTTTCAGCTAGAGGTGGGACACTTTTCTTTTAGTGGTGGTTTCTATATTCTTGTTATCCGTGTAGTTATAATAGAGTTAAGAATTACATCATGCAGCGGACAAGGCCTGGTTACACGAGCAAAGCCGTCGGCAAGGGTTGGTGAGCGAAGCGAGGCGGTGAGAATGAGAGACTGCACAGATGCTATTGTAATCTGAATACAGCCCCTCGGAAGGAGTCAAGATTTTGCCAACTCGCTAGCTTAATTTGTAAATAATTAACCAATCGAAATTGAGAAAAACATCCACAAATATGACAGCAAACTGCACGTGGAGGCTTTTAGTCCTATTAGTGTTTTGCCGCTCCCGACATTAGACAAATCTCTGCATCTTCAATCGCAGCACAACCTAAACTAAGTGATTTTCCCCTCGTTTACCTAATGCTAAATTATGCTGGTCAACGGGCAAGTCACTAACACTAGAGTATCTGAATGTTGCCCTACGGGAACTTTTTTGATCGTTATTGCAGTTACAAACAGTTGAATTATGAACCTTTCAACGTATCCAGCTGGCATAACCGAAATAATAAAAAACATACCTCCGCTCTAAAAGACAATTCACAAAGACAAAAACCGACACTTGGATTCTTGAAAGCCATATTTGTGTTTGGTAATCGCCGCTGGTTTTGGTCATACTAAAAGAACCTGTCATTTCTCACCAATCAGAATGCTGTCTTCGGAAAACAATGTATCCGGAAAACAATGTCTTCCGTGCAGGCTGTCAATTTTTGCGCGTGCCTGGTCCGTTACCGGCTTGCTTCGCTCGCTGACTCATTCATCTCTCACGACATTGCTAGCGCTCATCGACTTAGTTCTACTGCAACAAGTGAGACCCTGCTGGCAGGCTAAAATAACAAAACCTTAACACGCCTTACAAACGTGTGCGCATTTTGGACCGTGTTTTCGGATAGCCATGTTACACTCAGGCAAAAAAAAAAACAAACAAAAAAAACAGACAACACAAACACACAAAGCGAAAGGGTCTGGTACACTCTGTAACCTGTCAAAGGTTACAGAGTGTCAAAGGTGATAAAGGCAACCGAGAACCGGCGAAGCCGCGAGAAGAATGAAAAGTCAGTTTTCCTCGCCTCATTCTTCTCGTTAGCTCTCGGTTGCGGCTCCCTCGCCGTCCAAACGAGTGAGCCTGCTCGCAGGCTAAGATACATGGAGCTCCAAAAAGCTATACGAATGAACTGAATGGAGCACCGAAGCTCTACTCACGCCCGCGTTTCTTTCTCAAATCACTTGATGAAAAAACTTTGCAGCTGTAAAAATCAATGAAGCTGTTAGAAAAAGAATTTGAAAGGCCACAAAGATAGGCTATGCGGTTTGTAACGAATAACAACCATTCGCATTCCGTGAAGATTGTATGTCTTAATATAAACAGTAGGGTGCTAAGACTGCGCAGTACAGAGTGGAAATAATCTTTAAATAAAGGAATGCTCAGGTGTAAAATAGAATTCGAAGTTCTTCGACAGACTGTTTGAGCACTCCTCACAGAGAATACGCTGATTTAGCAAGAGAACGGGAACGTCACTTGACGACGGCTTGCGCAAAACAAATACCAAATATGGTCAAATTAGAACAGAATTCAGGTTATTGCGCGCATCCTCCAGTCGTCATCTGACGTTCCCCTCCTGCTGCTAAATCAGCCTAATATCTTGCCAACAGGTTCTGCATGATTCAGGTACCTTTGTACGTTGATCTGTAGGGTAATTTTGCGGCACGCTCTGGTCAGCGTGAGATTTGTACCCTATCGTAAACTTGGTTACATACTGATTAGTGTAACTTCGTCCTTGGAGCTCAAAGGCTGAGATGTTGACTGGCTTGTCTGTGTGAAAGAATAAAACATCAACACATAGTCTCAAGAAGTAAAGCACTTGTCAAAACGCACTGTTAAGCACAACATTTGCACTGTACCTTTTGCTTACCATATTGCTCAAACAGGCTCCTGAAATGTCCCAATCGCATTGTGTTCATGTCTCCACCAGATACAATGCGTGTGCGTCCCTTTATTTATCTAGTTTTTGTTGTATTTTTAAGCTCATATGGTTATACCTTGGTTTTTAATTGTTTTATCGCTCACTTTTGTAGTGCGCAGGTGACCATATATATAGTTGTACGGATAATCTTTAAAATACTCCCACGATTCATATCTGTGAGCTTGCATTCGAATCGACCTGGCGAAATCTTTTTCTATTAACTACAACTCAATAAAATTAAGGTTTTTCATAGAATTCAAACCTAAACTGAACATGAAAGACCAAATTGATCCAATTTATCGAATAAGTTCTTACGTAAGTATGTACGTCTGCAAGTCAGAAGCGCAAGCTTTGCCTTTGCTTGGGCGAGAAATGCACTAGATTTAAGAGATCTGTTTTCCCAATCTTTCATGGGCACTCCAGCTAAAATTTATAACTGCCAGCTATACTTAATAATTGACCCAATCACAACACAGACTATTTGGTTTAAGTTTAAATCTGCTTTCAAGCCGTGTAGGACATCAATTTAATTAATACGTATCTCCAGTTTCTGAAAATATAAAGTGACTAGGAATATCTCTAGTCTCTCTGAGTGGGATCAGCTTACTCGTTACAGGGTCGGGATAACCTTATCATTAAATTTGCCGGTTCTTAGCTGGAAAAAGGCACTGTGACTGTAAAGTGCCGTGCCTAAGAACAAAACTTAACACAATGATCAAGGTTAGGGTTAATTCCCAGACCGAGAAATCCACAGTCCAGCTTAACCCTACGTCTTCAATCAATTTGATCATAACGTAGTAATCGGAACGGAAAAGAACACAGATAATTATCTAACTACAAACGTAGCAATAGTTTCGTCAATGGTCCACCACTAAAACTAAAGCCTTGCGATACAAGTACATACTTCTAGTTTTAAAATGAAGTATTCTCACCAAAAATGACCGCTAAATGCTGAAATGTGTCGAGTTTCGAAGAGCACCAAGCATTGGAACTGTTAAGCACAGCATGGTGTTCATCAAAGCTGGTGTTGTGAGACGTGGTCACGCTGATCGTTCTTCCAACGATGGCATCTGTGAGGAGGGCTCCACATCCTGTACCTTAAGTAGTGAACCCAAAATAATAGTGATAATGTTATGGCGGCAAAATATGGCACGCGCTCTTTCTAATGCGACTCAGCGCGCGCACAAGGATTACAGATTGAAACAAACATGGCCTCGATTCAGCAATCATTTTATTTAATTTGCTCAATGCCCGCACTATCTGTGCTATTTTTTCTTCGTAATTGAACACAGTGTTTTGATAGTTTAACGAAGTTGGCGCGAAAATTTTCTAACATTGATTTTTTCCTGAAAATTTTACCATTGAAAGATGATAAGTTAATGATGTCAGAAATGTAAAAAAATGGGGGGTCACCAACTTCGATTTGTAGAGAACATGCCCGCAAGAACACCCTAAATCTGAATAAATACAGTTCTTTGCGTTTAAGTGTCTGCAAAGAGGATTTATATAAAGTTTTGAACGACTAGTAGATTTATACTAAACAATCAGATTATTCGCTCTCGATTTCTATGCGTGATAGAAATCTCAGTTTCATAATCTAATGGGTTAATAGAAACACTCCCGAAAGGTTGGGAGAACTCGAAAAAGTAGTGAGTGCTCGTGATCCCACAACAATTCTCGTTCTTTTAAACATCCACCTTTCTATTTCTTAATTACCAGTCACACTGTGTTGTGTATACCCCAACATCTCAGCGCGCTCTTTTAAAACAATTAGGTTTAACTTAAAATAATGCAGTTTTTGAAACATCACAAGTGTGACTGAGAAATATCAAATTCAAATATCAGGAGTGTGGCCGAGAAATTTACGTGCGCGCGCACATTAATGTGCACTGCAGTGCAAATCATAAATTACTTACCACTGATTGGTAGGCTCTAAGCCAATCACAATGAAGCAATTTTATTAATCATGTAAGTTTGTAACAGACCGATATATTAAAATTCAGCCTGACACAATAAGACCTCAGCAGGAGGCTCTGGGGAATAAACCCCACAATATCTGTAGTTATTTACCAAAGATTCGCAAATGAGGTTTATTAATTTGAGCTGAATTTTAATATGGAAATTGGTCTGTTCTAATTGTTACAAATGAGCATTAGAAAAGCTCTCTCTAAGGTAGGAGAATTTCAATAAGTAATTTAGAACTGAGATTACTGAGAAATTAGAATACAGTGCAATTTTCTATTCAAAAGCTCTCCAAAACTATCAACTCTCAACCCATAATTTTTTGAAAAATAAGTGGTGTTTGCAGTGTAAATCTTGTTTAGAGGACGTATCTTATATTAAGATTTGAAGGTTTCAGTACCTCGTATTTTGCCGCTTTTACTCTCTTGTGGGTCACTGGCCAATAGTTTGCTACAGTTGTCGTTTGTTTTAGCTTTTTCAGGGTTCTGGTGTCTCGTATTTCGCCGCCTTAAACTTGACATCGGCCAGTCAATATTTACAATATTTACATTAGAGTTTAAGACATTTGACGTTGTTTTGAATACTTGACTACAAAAAAGTGACGTGTGCAAAATACGACTGTTTTTTATGTTCTTAACTGAATTAGTATTTGTTTTGAATGATTGCTCTTTGGCACTTAGCGAAAGCTACGTACATCTAGTATTAAAATTTGTTATATTGCTTTTTGTTTAAAAATATATTTCTTATATACATCTCATTGTAATGCTTTCTGAAAAACCATTAGTGGACGGAACCTATACATTCGTATCGAATCGTATTGTATCATAATCTTCGCTACTTTTCCCCCTCGGCATCCGGAACGTATA
>JAEMPF020014575.1:0-10279 GCA_022496165.2 Catalaphyllia jardinei | reverse complement strand
TAGTTTTCTTACTATACACCGTAAAGCACATTTATTATCATTATTCTTTAAATTTATTAATCCATTGTTTGGATGTTTTAATTCACTTGTTAGATCAATATATGAACTACCACTAAGTGGATCATATTTTACAACATTAATATATAGGTTTAATATCTCCTCTATAATTAATCCAGAACCCTCAGATAACCATTTTGAGATTTTTCTAATATTAAATCTACAATAATATCATACTTCTCTTTTATCTCCTCTGTATTTGTTAAAACTTTTGGATTATCAACGTTTCCAAATGTTCCCTCTACATATTCTTTATATTCTTTTCCATTCTCATCTATTTTAAATTTGTAAAACTTTACTCTTAATGCAAGACTAAATTTTAAGCCTCTATTTTTTTGAAAATAGTCTCTTAAAAACCTATCTATCCAATAAAAAACTCTGTTAAATTGTTTTCTTGGATCTAATCTATCAAAAATATCTACTTCAGCAGATATTGCATAATCATTAAAAGCTTTATCTAATACTTTAACAGCATTTATTTGATTTTTTCTGTCATTTAATGTTTGCTGAAATGAAGCTATAAATTCAGGTTTATAATAATCTTTTATTTCATCTATTAACCTTTTAATAGATTCTCTTATTGGTTTTGGAATATTATTTCTCCCAGTTGGTATTGGTCTTAGACTAAATATTCTCGGTTTGGGTACTGGTCTTCTCAGTGGTGGTATAGGTCTCCCTTTTGGTGGAACATATGGCGTTGGTGTTAGTGGTTCTGGTAGTTTTGGTCTCTTCTTTATAATTCCACCAATTATTGTCTTTGGATTAATAACTATTTTTTTTAATGGCCAGTTTAATATGTATTTCTTTATTGTTTCTGGTTTAAATGATTCTATAACCTTTTTTTGAGATTTTATCATAATCTGCTATATTATAGGTATAATTTTTTTTAAATTAATTTTTTCTTTAATCTATTTTTATTAAGTTTCTTTGGTTAAAGAGATTACGCTCATGCTTCTTTCTTCTTAAATGCATCCATTTTCCTCCTAATTTATAATCTGTACCATTGTTACATATATCACTATACCAAGGTGTGTTTCTTAGTTTATAATGATCATATCTCTTTCGCTATTCTTTGTAATTTTCTTTCTTGAGTTTTTGCATTTCTGGTGTGTTTAAATACGCTTCCATTTATTTCTCTATATTATTATTTTTTTAAGTTGATTGCTTATCAATTTTTTAACAAAATTACTTCTAATTTGCTTAGATTTTTTTAGCAGTAGCTACCAATTTTTTACTAATACAAAAAATTGGTACCCACATCGCCCTATTATTTTAATTGGTTTTTTTCCTTGTGTCCTCATACCCCCAACTACCTATACTACTTACCACCTCGCAGGCCTTTCTCAATGAACCGAAACATATCAATGTCGGTCATGAGCTCTAATTTGATGTCAGTCATCTTTAGCATAGCATCCCATGACAAACCAGGAGATGTCAAATAATGGCATGGATCTAATTTGTAATATTCAAGACTTGTTCTCCTGAAGTTTTCAAATACATCAGCTAACAGGAGGATGTCAGATGCAAGGTATAAGTCATGATACTCTCCCATATTTTTGAGAGAAAATGTATTCCACACATCTTGAGCATGTTCACAGTCTTCATCTGATATATGTTCATTGTTTAAAATACTGTTAAATGCTTCTTTTGACGGAAGTTGTTCTTTGAACTTATCAAAACTGTCCATATAGTCATAGGGGTAAACTCCTTTTCTGGTCATTAGATCTAGCTCTTTACCCTCGAATACTTCAGAGGTGTATTTCAATGATTCTCTTGGTACATTACTCACTAGTTTTTCAAGACTGGAACTCATGAATTGGAAACTATCAAGGAAAGTCAAGTGATTACCAAGCATGAAAGCCATATACTTTTCCATATTATTAGGTATGGCATTGATATTCATCTGTTGCTCCTCTCCTTTCTTATTTGTATATGTATTTTTCTCAACAATGGCTCCGATCTCTTGCATTATAAAATGGGTCATACCCACGGAGATTATGAAATATAACAGGTATTTTTACTTCTTCTGGGTTTACTCTGACTTTCAAATTACAATCTTGATGGGCTAAGCCTCTATATTTACCGGTGATATGACAGTGGTCTTGAACTCGAATATCTTCATCAGTATATTTTTTATTGCAAATATGACATTCTTCAGCTTTTTGAAATTGCTCTTTGTCTTCTTTCGTCATTATCAATGGTTTGTTGAATTCTTTTTTCATAACCTTCTTACAATATTTGACTTCTTCAAGCATGGCTTCCATGAATTTGTAAACAGCCTTTTCACCTCTATACGTTTTAGTAGGTTTGCTATATTCATCATCATAGCAACAGACAACCTTATAACCGTATCCACAGTCTGTATGCTTCTGGTATGCCTCTGTATATGATTTATCATTATTAGGTTGGCAACCAGATATCTTTTCTGTTATAGCCTCAAAGTCAGCGTAGATCGCAAATGGCACAGGCTGTTGTTTATTATGATTATTGTATTTTAGGATATTGTTATCTTCATCAGGCATTTCTACTGCTTGTGTTCCATTTACTTGAATGCAATTATCTTTATGATTGTTCAAAACTCTTTCAGAGCTGAAACACTGAAGACAATGCATACAGAAGTGCTTTCTTTCTTTGTGTTTTGTTTTGTTGAACATGAAACTGTGGAAATCTTTGATGAGTATGTAATGTTTCTTTTCATCTTCAGTTATTAATAACAGTTCCATATGATCGTCATATTTTTCTTTTGACACAGAGATGGGATATGGTTGTTGTTTTTATATCCATATACATTGATGTTGATCTCATTTTGCTTTTCAATTTTGTTGTATTGCTTAGTGGTTACTGGGAATTCAATTCCTGAATAATCTAAATTTTCAACATATTCCTTGTTTGATTTTTTTGATCCTTTGCGAATCTTTATCTTGAAGATTTAAGCACCTGATGTTTCTGAGTTCTTTAGGAAGTTCAATATATGATGAGCCTTTCATTGGTTGATATTGTACAATATTAAGATAATGATTGTCAACAGATTCAATAGTCCAACCGGAACCTTCAGATACCCATTGAGCTATCATGTTTAAGATTAGCTGTTTTGATAATTGTAACGCTTCTGGGATTTCTGTGTTGTTAATGATGGTTTGAGGTTTGCTATTGAAGTATGCGGTTTTGTACACTGTTTCATCTTTTGCTAATTTTTTGAATGTTACCATAAGCGTTTCAACGAATTTTAGACCTTTCATTGATGGGAGTATACTTATGATGTGATATTCAATTGCCTTTCCTGTGTTTTGTAGTTGTTCAAGCAGGTCTTTGTTGTTATTGATGCTGATTTCAAAAGACTTTGTATAACCTTTCAGAGCTTTGGCAACTTGCTCTATCTTAGTCCTTGGTGGTGGGACTGGTTTTTTAGTTCTTGGTTTGGGTATTGGTTTGTAATCATCTATGAACTCTGATGGTGGCTGAATTATGTTGTCTTCATAATCCTGTACCATCTGCTTTACATTCTTCCTTGGTAATGGGACTGGTTTTTTAGTCCTTGGTAATGGGACTGGTTTGTAATCATCTCTGAACTCTAATGGTGGCTGAATTATGTTGTCTTCATAATCCTGTACCATCTGCTCTACATTTTTCCTGGGAGCTGGAATTGGTTTTTGTGTTTCAACCTGCTGCCTCATGTCGCGTGACAGCAGTTTATTGATTTGTGAATTTTGTTTGATTATCAAACTGATCCATTTGGATTTGGTCAGTCTTGAGAGATCGCGGGTGTTCATACTATAGGCTGAGATAATTTTTTCATTCTATATAATTACTATATATTATTTTATTCTTAAGTATTAATCATGGTGTGTTTGAAAATGTTGATAGTCAAAAACAATAATATTTTTGGCTACCGTTTGACAGCAAAAACAGCATATACTGTGTTGATTGATGCAATATATTTTATATTATTTTTTATATATTTCTTGATCCTTTGTGGTTTGGGTATTTTTCATATGTTTCTTTGTCTTAAGATGGCTCCATTTTCCGGCTAAGGTGTAATTCTTATTTCCACATGCAGAACATCGCCATTCTTTATTCAACATGTACTTAGTCTTACATTGTTTGTTTGCTTGCTTTCTGTCTTCTTCACTGAAATATTTTTTTGGTCTTCCCATTATATACACTATATATAATATATTCTTATATGAGTTTATAGTGTGTTTAAATCCTTCATAGGAATCATCACTGTATCCCTTCCATTTAACTAAAGCTTGTTTCTTCTTATAGTTCCTCCGAATGACTTTATCAATACGAAAAACATCCTGCGTGGCTTTTAATAATTCGGGTTCATAGAAACTCCCTTGAATATCTTCACCTCTGAGATCCTTTATTTTGTATGTGATTGGATTAGTGTATTGGATCTTATCAACTGTAAGCACTTCTTCTGTCCAGTTTGGTGTTTAACCCTTATCAAACACATTCCGTTTATACTTAGATATTCGGACCTTATCACCTATTTTAAATTTTGGTTTCTGTTTTGATGTTTCCATATCACCATATAGATTGAAGTAAACTGTACCCTCATTCTTTTTCTTTGAAGCCTCAACTGGTGTCATTTTTATGCTTGAATTTTTCGTGTTGTTGTATTGTTTTACTAGTTTAGGTAACATATCTAGATACATTGTATTACCTTGAACTGTGAACTGTTTCCACATTTTAGATTTAATTGTCCTATTCCATCTTTCAACTACTGATGACTTTTCTTCATTCTCAGTTGAGTACATATGTATCCCATTTTTCTCTAATAGGTCTTTCACATGTTTGTTATAGAACTCTTTTCCCTTGTCAACCCATAGATATTGTGGTTTTCTGCCTTCCTTGAATATTGTTTTGAATGCTTCAGTGACAGATTCGCCTTTCTTATCCTTCAATGGAACGATCCAACCATATTTGCTGAATACATCAATAACCATTAGAAGATATCGGTAACCCTTACTCCATTTACTGAACTGTTGCATTTCAACTAGATCACTTGCCCATATTTCATCGTTATGATCTGTGATTACGCGCCGCCGAGTGAAGTTGCGTTTTATGGGTGTATGTAACTCATCTGCTAATTTTTCTTGCCAGTTTTCCTCACTCGACGGCTTTTCCCGTTTTTTGGCTTCTTAACACCCATACCTAATTTAGACTTAGCTGCTATGGCGTTCCTAGCCACAGTATGACCCATTGTCGATCTTTCCAAGGAATTGCATCGAGAGCTTTGACCATCTTACGATCGGCATTTAATCCATGAGTTGTATGATCTGCTGCCCCCAGCATCTTTGTAAGCCTTGTATTGTCTCTTGTATTCAGCAACCATAGCTTTACCCTCTTTTGTACTCACTTCAGGTCCTTTGAATAATACAGGTGCAGTGACAACATTCCAAGCTTTCTTCCAATCAACAAATGGAAATGGTATTGGTATTCCTTTACCACTATGTGTTGGATCCAATTTTTTTGATAAGTCTGATGTGAAACTATCCAAAGCTTTATCGAGGTACTGGTTAGCCGTCTCTTTTATTTTTTGTTTAACAATATCTGATTTTACAGCCTTTGCAGCACCAGCTTGTCCAATGTTCCATAAACCTTTTACAGAACCTTTAAGCAACGCCTCTCCAAGTAAGCCCCCAGCTTGTGATGGCTCAATCAGTTTCCCTCGTTCTTGACAAATTTGGTCTTTGTTATCCCACATTCAGCACAAGTGCATTTCAACATCATAAGCCCATTTTTAGCTTTGACATATCGTTTCGCTCCCTGGAACACATTCAGTTTGTTTCTTCTGTTTTACACAATATGATTTTACCATTATATATATAATTTATATATTTTTGAAATAATTTATTCTGAATCTATGATTGACACTTGTGTCAGACATATCGAATCACGTTCTTGTATCTCATCTGTTGAATACACTGATTGTTTTCCACTTGTGGCCATTTATTTTTTAACCTCCAGTGGCATTTTTTATCCAAAGGGGTCAAAGTATTCGCAAAACCTATCAATGTTTCTACAAGCTACCCAATGTGTACCTGGTCTGATACGGTTATCAAGATTTACTATCCCACATTCTTTATTTTTTATTTGTGATGGTAATGCATCCTTGCTGAAAACACCTCTGAAGTATTTTATACTGAGTTGTTTTGCCCAGTCCATCAAATCATGATTTGATAATGGTTTATTTACAAAATAGCTCCTATGAGTGGAATTTGATTGAATGCGCTGTTTGGTCCTAACAGTAAACCTTTTCCTTTCTTTTTTGGAGCTTTCTTTTTTTTTTAACAAGGCCAATCTGATTTTTATTCCCACTACCAAAGAATGGTGGTGGTTGATATGGCATCATAATTCCATGATTTCCACCATCCTTTCTCATATCCATTTTGGGAACATATACAGGTATCGATCTTCTTGGTCTTTATTTTTCAACATGCAAACCTCTTCCAGTCAAAGCTTTCAACACCATAGGAATCCCAATACTGGCGAGTAAAGTGCCAAGGAAACCACCCGATTGTTTTTTTTTGTTGGTTTTATACGGACACCTGAACCTGATTGAAGGGCATCCAATATATCTTTCTTTTGTTTTGCGGTTAGAAGATGTTTGTTTGCAATAAGCTTATCAATTTTGTTTTGTGGAATGAGGAAACCTCCTGTTTGTCCTTTACCAGCTATCTTTTTGACAATTTGGCTTGCACCTGTACTTGTTGTAGCCCCTGCTAAAGCTGCTAATCCCATGGTTTTTGCAATGGTTGGTCCGAATACACGTCCGAGGGATAGAATAGAAGTCAATAAACTGCCACCGACTTGTTTTCTGATATTAGTCTTAGCAAGCTTAAAATCCATACCTTTATTCAATTTCCGGTTCTTCTCCAATCTCTTCTTAACCATCGCTGGGACATATAGAGTGTCATTCCCACGAAGAGAGTCATTCGTGAGCCTGATTACAATCGTTTCTCTTTTATGGTAAGCGTCACTCAGATTCTTCTTCTGATTTTCTGATAGTTTCACATTTATTTCAAAAAGCTGAGTCATTTTTCGTATATAACATATGTTATATAATTTTCTGATTATAAAACATATACAAAATAAAGAATATTTTACATGGACCTTAGGGTTAATTTCCCGTCAGTTTTTCTCATTTCAATGTCTTGTGCAGAAAGTGCAAGTGAATAAACTTTGTATGCTGCGGCTGTTTCACCACTCAGTTCATATTTAAAAGTCAGTTTAGTCATACCATCTTTGATATCTGTTGGTTGCTTTGTTAAATCAAAGTAAATAAATGGAAAAAGGTTATTGAAGCTTGACCTATTAAGGAGAGTATCACTACCAAAACGATTGTTAGCATGAACATAACGCAGAACATCTCGGAATACACGTGTTGGTTCAGTGCTTGGTTTGTAAGTAAGCTTCGGATATTCTCTTCCAGTTCCCACCTCGAGATGACAACTGGTTAATGTTCTCGGGTCGGTGGAGACGCTGAAAGTGTTATACAATAATTTATTCAACTCTTGTGAATTTTCACTTGCAGCATTAATTATGAAAACAAATACGTGTCTAGGTTTGTTGATTCCTGTTGAAATACGGAAGCTGCCCATCTGCTGTTGCAATGCTTCACTTTGCGCAACCATTTCACGAAGATAGGTCCACTTTCTAGGCTTTTCTATATTAACGTATTCATTCATGTATAATGTCTTCCCTTCTGCATTGAAAACAATTCGAGGAACTATCAGCTGAAATTTAGTGAGAACTACACGGCAATCGGCTCCTGCCTGCCAGACAAGGCCAGTATCACTCTCAGGATTTATTTCCAACTCAATTTTGGAATTCGGAAGAAGTTGAAGATAAAGGCTCTGAAAAAAGCTATACCGATTGAGTGGTATTTCCACATTCACTGTAGAACTGGTACCCAGTAGCGCTTTTCTAACAGTAAAACCTTTATTGTAATTGGCTTCCAATCTGTAATGACCCCGGAGAGCCGCTGTAGCATGATCATCGGGGTAATAACCATCATAAACTTAATGAGCATGTCTGTTTGTATCTATATAAAAGAATTCGTTGGTACCCTGACTTTTCACATAACCCTGGGAATATTCTAGAAGATTTTTGATATTTGTTGCATGATTGGCTTCAGAACAGGTATAAACATCAATTCCATTCATCTTGATGAGCAATTTTTTTAATGAAAGAATGTGCTGAATTGACCATCCCATTATGATCATTTACAGCGATGTCCATCTGCTAACAGCACTAATTTAAAATCTATATTGAATCTAGCGTGATACCAATCAAGAGGGGTTGTTTCTCCACTGTCGTCGGCAATAAAACGATAACCCTCTTTTTTTTTGATAAGCATTATTAGCGATTTGCAAATTCAATGCTGTATCTAGTTCATAAACGACATCTTCATACCTTTCTATAAACTTCGAGTTTCGATAATTTGTCATATATTATATGTTTAGATAAAATTTCTTCTTCTAAGTTTTCCCCCTGAAAGAGTAGTATAGTAATTAGCGGTGCGAGCACAGTTTTCAAATAGGAGACTCTATCACTTTTTCAAATAAGAGACTCTATCACTTTTTCCACAGTTTTCAATATTTAGCGACTCTATCACTTTTCCATATTATTGGAGGTTCTAACACTTTTTTATCCGCGCTGGATTTATCAACTATTTCTCCAACAATTAATCAACTGCTGGAAAAACTAAATGTTTAAACCAAATAATAAAATATTTATGAAACAAAAACTAAAGAAATAAATATTGAAATCAAATGTGGAGCCAGACCAAAACCCGGGACATCAGTCTAGATTATGATATCCTGTTAGGAACTTCATCTTTAACAATAAGTGGAAGACTTTGTTTTAGTCTCTCAAGTTCTAAAGAGCGATGGTCAAAAGTACAATGATGTGCATCAATATATCTATGCTTTTTACAAAACATTCCACCACAATAACATCTAAATAAAAATTCTCGTTTTGATTTAGTGCAAACATAACATCTATTATAATTTTCTATAAGTTTGAGACGATGAATGATTGGATATTGAAATGTGCATCTGTGGAGTAATATATGATGATGATACTTACAAAACCTCTTTTTACATTCACATTAATATAATTTATCTTCTTTATCACAAATAAAACATTTTTCAGTCATTATAATATATTATATAAAAAAAATATTTTATTTACCAATAGTATAAGATGGATTGTAATTCTCAAATTCATGATGAATTCAAAAATATGAAAGAACCGATATGTCCTTTTTGCAATCAAAAAATTATAGAACTTGATAAAATGCTTGAGTTATGCTGTAGTGAACAGGATATGGAAACTGTAAATGGTATTAATACCTGTATGAATTGTGGTTTAGTTAATGGTTATGATTTTGTGACAGAGAACTTCAACTTCTATGACAAAATGTATTTGATACGACAAAAATCGGTATATCATAGGAAATACCATATTGAGAATGTGATAAATAGTATATCTTATGAGAATGATGTCCAATTGACTTATAGTCAAAGGAAGCAGATTCACAAAGTATTCATTGAGATTGATAGTGTTCTTCATAAGGTTAATGATGAGCGTAAACGGATGATTAGTATTAAATTTATAAAAAAGCAATTATTCAAGATGATCGGGCTTCCTTACAAAGATATCCAAGTAACGAAGTCGAAGAGGACAATCAGATATAAAAAATTTTGGAAAAATGTTCTATCATTGGTTGGTGATAGAATTCAGTTGATAATTAACAAGTGAATTTTTCATCGTATTTACTAAGATACTCTTATTATTTATGAGTATTTTAGTATTCTTTAATATTATTTCAACATAATCTACCCGATTTTTATCAATGACAATTTTGAAGATGGCATTAATGGTAAATGGTAAAAGAGAATTACTATAAACTAGATAATTATTGAAAAGAATAACATCATTAGTATCATCAAGAATTTAAAATGTCCTCCATATTTAACATTATCAGTATAAATAATATGATACCAACCATCAAGTTTTATCCTTAATTTTGTATTATTGTTTGTAACTAATTCAAATGGAAATGATATTGATGGTTTCCATATATGATTTTGTTGGAATTTGACGGTCATTTCATTGTTATGTTTTAACTGTTCAACATATGTGAAATACTTATTTATATTGGACGAAACATACGTATGTAAGGCTAGCCATTGTAATATTCTCACAC
>JAEMPF020014573.1:0-10280 GCA_022496165.2 Catalaphyllia jardinei | reverse complement strand
CGAAACATGTTTTGCAAATTTAAGAGTGTTGTCGTTTTCTTTAAAATTTTGACTTGCCTGCTGACATCAATTTACATTCTATTTTTAGACTTCGCGCGCTGTTATTGATTCATCATTTTAATAAGTTGACAGAAATGTTAATTAGATCATAGCTCTGCTCTGCTGCACCCTACCATATAGACGAATAAATTATATCTTCATCTCAAGATATCCATGGTTTCTTGAGGAAGTTATCAAGATCTATCATGAGGAAGTTGGTCGTCTTTGTTGTCAAGGCTCTACTTTTATCCTTAGCTCGTGTACCCATTGCAGGTAGGATTATATATTTATTCCAAAATTGAAACTGGCAAGAAAATCTATCCTCATAATCGACGGCAACCTTAATCGATCTGCATTTGTGTTGAATTGCATTGCTTGATGTAAATATGAATACTTATTTACATAACGAAAAGCAGACACGTGCATTGAAAGCTCACAAGACCTCTCTTAAACCCCTGCTCCGGCCAAATATCTTTACGATCGCAAGTTTTGAAAGAAGACATTTAATTACTTAGTGTATGTACATATAGACTTGTTACAAATCGAGTCATGAGTTTCAGGGTATACTAGTGAAGTGAGCGAAGCGAGCTGCGAGGATTTAGACCCTGAAGTGGCGTTGTAATGGTCGCGAAACAAACGAGAAAGCAACGAAGTCGCAAGAGGTCGACTTGTCTCACTTAATTAAAGGGTTTTCGTTTGCGTTTCACGCTAAAGGAGTGGCGTCACAGGGTGCCACACAAGCGGCGAGTCTGGTTGTTTGTTCGAAATATAAAGAAATGTATGAGAGAATGTTGAAGAGTCTTAATATCGTAGACTTATATCGAAGAATGTCTAAGTTAAAGCTCAAAATAAATATAAACCTACCTCAGTTGTTGTGTATTGTCGTTTCTGTGGCTCTAAATGGCGAATTTGAGCGATTTGGTGGGTATTGCGTTGACTGATGCTATAACGTATAGCAATTTGGTGGGTATTGCGTTGACTGTTGCTATAACGTATAGCAACAGTCAACGCAATACCCACCAAATCGCTCACATTCGCCATTTAGAGCCACAGAAACGACAATACACAACAACTGAGGTAGATTTACATTTATTTTGAGCTTTAACTTTAACTCTGTGGTGGCGTGACTTGCAACTGGTGTCTCAGATTACCTTCGAAAGTCGCGAGGAACGTGTCGATACTTTTTTCAACTGCTGGCTTTTTTTGACTTGAGGTAAGGATTTTGAAGGGGTTACGCCACAGTATTTTGAGTTATTTCGACCATCGACAAAATTACCTTTAAATTGAAGGAAACCTGAAAATAATACTTTAAAAAGATAGGAAAACACTAAAGAGATCATAATAAACCATAAAAGAAAGAACAAGGATGGTTAACGTGATTCAACCTAGAGAACCCGCCATAGATTTGCGATGAAACTTGGTATGTTGTTGTTACAAGACATGGAGATATTAAAAACGTAATAAAAAGAGGGGGTCACCGTGCTTGTTTTCACGCCACAATGCTGACAAATACGCCACAATGCTGACAAATACGGTTATTAACGTGACTTTTGGTGATCTCCGTGGAAACATAATTTGGACTTGAATTTCTCTGTTGGGCCCGTTGCGTCTCTATCTGTAGCATTTATTTCATTTGCCAAAAAAAGTAGCCATAGATTTCTTGCAATTTTTTCTCAGTTTTTAAGGATATTGGTCTCATTGAATTAATAAAGTAAGGGACTGTGAAATAATTATCAGGAGGGGGGAGTAAAACGAGAGGGGGGGCACAATGTAAACTTACAGCCTTAGGGAGGGGGGTAACATGTAAATTTCTGGGAAAGTTGGGGGGGGGGGGGGCAACCAAAAAACTGACTTTAATATTCTAATACCAAAGATATTTCACTAAACGTTGTACCCATTAATTTCCGGACTGATTTAATATGAATAAAGCATGGCTTACGGTATAAACAATAAGTTAAAAAAAACTTTAAAACCGCACTTTTTTTAACTCTTTTGCGCTCACAAAAACATTACGTAATATTTAGCAACAACGTTTTGCGAGAAAACATTACCCGGAAACAATTTAAAAGATGATTAGGACTTGTTCCATATCTCAAACCACCCTTGGGTACCTTATGATGCGTACACAAAGTAAATTCTGATTATAAGCCTAAGCATTGAAAATACTGATTAGGGTTATTAGGGTAAGAGTTAATGGTTAGCTTCTTTATAGCGTTCGGGTTTCCGATATGCTACTTAAATCTAACCCCTACTCGGTAACGATTTCTTGGTGGTCTAGTGGTTAGGGTAAAAGGCTGCCGTGCTAACACGCTGGGTTCAAATTCACCTCGTCACATCGAAATGTTTTTTTTTTCCTTTAAAATTCAAGAGACTTGCATTTTGACAACATTTGTCGAGCAGAAACTAAGTATCTGTGTCAAGAAACTTAGACATTTCATGTGAGTGTACGTGAATAGTGTAACGAGTACGCATACATGAAGTATCGAGCTTCATGTGGCCGCAAGGCACCCTGGGCAGTTCGTACCTCGTGGTCGGCCATGTTGTATCTTAGTGAGCTGTAGCTATATGCTCTTGTGTTAAATATAAGTTGATGTTTTGGTACCTGACCGCCTGATTACTGATCGTTACATGGTGTCAGAAGTCCACTGGACCTACACGCCACGAGAACTGGAAATTTTGTGCCAAAAACAAGCAGCGAGGATCGACAATGGCGAATTTTCAAATTCCACCCCCCGACATTCTTGAGCTCAACGATGGCTCAACAGCATCGAACTGGCGAGTTTGGGTCGCTGCCTGGAAGAATTATACGCTGGCTACAAAGTTGGATAAAGAAGATGAAGAGCGACAAGTGGCGACGTTGTTGGCAGTTATCGGAAAAGAAGCAAATAAGGTCTTTCGTACTTTCACTTGGGTCACGGATGGAGATGAGAAGAAGATTGCTCCCGTCTTAAAGAAATTCGAAGATTACTGTATACCTAGAGAGAACACTATTTACGAACGTTTTCTATTCTTTACTCGAGATCAGCGGGAGTCTGAAACAGTTGATCAATACATGACGGAATTACGCCAAATTGCAGGGAACTGTGATTTTGAATCACTCACACCAGAGCAGCTTCTCCGTGATCGTTTAGTAACTGGTACCAGAAATGGCAAGGTACGTGAAAATTTGCTTAAAGAGAAGAAGTTGACTTTAGAGAAAGCTTTAGATATTGCTCGCGCTTCAGAAAGCACAGCTGCTCAAATTAAAGTTATGACTGTGGAATCTGGTTTGAATGTTGTCAAACAGAAAGAGAAAGAGCTGCCTGATGACATTCCATTGGGGAAAGAGATTAAGATTCGAGATTGCAGATTCTGTGGCAGGAATCATGAAAGACGCAACTGTCCTGCATTTGGCCAGACCTGTGCATATTGTAAAAAGAAGAATCATTTTGTAGCCAAGTGTCCAACAAAAAGTAAGGTGTCTACTGTCCAGGAGCGGTTTTATTTGAGTACAGCAGGCGTTGCAAGCGGGCAAGGACGTGAGGTGGTGACCCTCAGCGTGTCAAAGGATGCTGACAGTATGACAGGCCATGAAGTTGCCTTCTTGATGGACACTGGAGCTGAGTGTAACCTTCTGCCTTTGGATGTCTACAAGGGCCTGACTGGTGATCTGGACTTAAAGTGTCTTGATACTCGAGTGAAGTCGGTTCTGATCTTAGCCAATGGGTATGAACAACCTACCGAGGGCAAAGCCACCCTATATGCAACCCGTAATGGACACACTCACAAGATACTAGCTAGTGTAGTCAAGGGTCATGGGTATGAGCCAATACTGTCCAAGAAGACCATGTTAGAAATGAACCTGATAAAGATCCTTGATTGTGACCGTGATCCACGCGTAAATGTGCTGAAGACAGGTAGAGACCCCTTACTAGAACAGTATGCTGACGTGTTTGAAGGTCTTGGAAAGCTATATGGGAAGTACCATATTGTTGCTGACGAGTCTGTGAAACCTGTTGTCCACCCACCAAGGCGGTTACCTGTTGCCATGACTGAGCATGTGCAGAGGAAGCTGGAGGAAATGACAGCTAATGATGTCATAGCAAAGGTAGATCAGCCCACTGATTGGGTATCCAGCATGCTGGTGGTGAAAAAGCCTCTTTCTGAAGGAAGTGGAGAAACAAAGATACGCATCTGTCTTGATCCCAGGGACCTGAATGTCGCCATAAAACGAGAACATTTCCCAATGCCAACAATTGAGGAAATTGCAACTAGACTAAACGGAGCAAAGCTCTTTAGTGTGTTTGATGCTAGTAATGGGTTCTGGCAGGTGGAACTTGACGAGGAATCTAGTATGCTCACCACGTTCAATACCCCCTTCGGGCGCTACCGCTGGAAGCGAATGCCGTTTGGCATCAGCAGCGCACCAGAGGTTTGGCAGCGAAGAATGCGAGAGCACATAGAGGGGCTTAAGGGAGTAGAGGTCATAGCTGATGATTTTGTGATTGTTGGATATGGCAACACACCTGCTGAGTGGCAGTCAGACCATGACCAAAATGTGCGTGCTTTCCTAGATCGCTGTCGTGAAAGAAACCTGAAACTGAACGAGAAGAAAGCCCGGCTGAGACAGCAAGAAGTTCCCTTCATTGGTCATATTTTGACCCCAGAAGGTCTCAAACCTGACCCATGCAAGGTGGAGGCTATAGTACAAATGCCTGACCCCACTGATGTTCACTCTCTGCGTAGATTCCTTGGCATGGTGAATTATCTAGCAAAGTTTCTGCCACGCTTGTCGGATGAAACAGAAGTCCTGAGGAAGCTCACTGAAAAAGATGCTGAATGGTGTTGGTTACCCGCCCATGCTGATGCTTTGGCCCGCATCAAACAAATGATTGTAACTGCCCCTGTACTTGCCTACTATGATGTAAGCAAACCAGTAGTCATCCAGTGTGATGCTTCCCAGAGTGGGCTTGGAGCTGCCCTCTTACAAGAAGGGTGTCCAGTGGCTTACAGCTCTCGTGTGATGACCCCTACTGAACAAAATTATGCGCAAATCGAGAAGGAGCTCCTTGCCATAGTCTTTGCATGTGAAAAGTTTGATCAGTACATCTTTGGAAGAAGTGATGTAGTTGTCCAGTCAGACCACAAACCACTGGAAACAATATTCAAGAAACCCATCCACAGCTCCCCGAAGCGACTCCAACGAATGCGACTCCGTTTGCAGAATTATGACATCCAAGTGGAATACAAGAAAGGCACCACGATGTTCTTGGCTGACACCCTAAGCCGAGCATACGTCGAGGGCGAACAGTCAACAGTCCCAACCAGTGATGTCCGTTCAATTAAGGAACGATTATTTGCCTTTGAGTTAGAGCAGATCAAGCACGATGAAGAACTGACCGTATCTCCCACTCGTCTGCGCGAGGAGACTGCTAAGGATGAAGAGTTACAGATCCTATCTGATGTTATCCGCAATGGTTGGCCAGAGACCTTGGCAAATGCACGTGAAAATGACAGGCGTCGTAAACAAGTGATTGAGCTGTATTGGAACAGCCGGGATGAGTTGACCACAGAGGATGGTTTGGTATACAAGGGTCATCGTTTAGTCATACCTGCTGGTGAACGTTCTGACATTGTGAAGAGCCTGCATGAGTCGCATATTGGGGTCGAAGGGACACTGCGTCGTGCTCGTGATATTGTTTACTGGCCAGGCATCACGGCGCAGCTCAAGGATTACCTAGCAAAATGTGGTATTTGTAACAGCTATCGACCTGAACAATGTAGAGAGCCACTGCAGCCCCATGCTGTGCCCAGTCTTCCGTGGGAGAAAGTTGGGGTTGATTTGTTTATACTTGAGAGACAGACTTTCCTGATAGCTGTTGACTACTATTCTGGTTATTTTGAGGTACAAGATTTAAGTAGCACCACAGGCAATCGTGTCATTACTGTCTTAAAGACTTGGTTTGCCAGACATGGCATCCCTGTGACACTTGTTAGTGACAACGGACCACCTTTCAACAGTGGAGAGTTTGAGTCCTTCAGTAGAGAATGGGATTTTCATCACATTACTTCAAGCCCTCGCCATCCACAGAGTAATGGTCGTGTTGAAAATGCCGTGAAGTCCTGCAAGTCGCTGTTGCTGAAAGCCCGTGCAGATAAGCGTGATCCCTTGTGGCTAAGACTTTGTTAGAGCCTCATGTGATTACTAGCGAACCAGAGATGATTGAGAGGAGGAAGCAGAAGCAGAAGCATTATTATGACCAACACACACGGGAATTGCCGAAGTTGGACAATGGTGATGCCATAAGAATGCGTCTACCGGGTGAGAAAGAATGGTCCCTTGGGCAAGTCATTGGAGACGCAGGCAACCGTTCCTATCTAGTGGAGGTCAATGGGAAACAGTATCGACGGAACCGCCGATGGTTAAGGGCCACTCCTGAAAAGTTGGAGCCATCCGAAACAAGTGAGCCAACTGAGCTAACTGAGCAGACTGAGACAAGCTCAGAGGAGCTACCGCAGCCGTTGGTTGTGCCGACCCAAGTAGTTGCAGAGCCACCAAGTCGTCCAACTCGTGAACGTCACCCACCACGGTGGCTACAAGATTATCAATGCTAAGGAGACACTCTTTTGATTTTGCCTCTTTATTTGTTATTGTTCTTTTTATTGTTGGTTCTACCTACTTGTATGCACAGTTTGTCTAGCACATAAGTACCTTGAGGCATAGAAACATTGCGGAACATTATTGTTTGTGTTTGTTGGACTACGAATCTAAGGAACTTAGGGAAGGAGATGTAACGAGTACGCATACATGAAGTATCGAGCTTCATGTGGCCGCAAGGCACCCTGGGCAGTTCGTACCTCGTGGTCGGCCATGTTGTATCTTAGTGAGCTGTAGCTATATGCTCTTGTGTTAAATATAAGTTGATGTTTTGGTACCTGACCGCCTGATTACTGATCGTTACAAATAGGGAGGGGGCGGCTTGAGATATGGAAACATTCTTTGCCTGAGGCGGGTCCAGCGTGACTTGTAACCGGAGAATTTTGTTTATGTCTAAAAATACCTTGACCTTTCAAACGACTATAAATTTACATGTGTTAAAAGGGTTTTTTACGAGCGCTAAGGCTAAGCTTTAACTTTTTTCCCCAGAAAATTCCCTCATTGCTTCTGGTGAAGTAAACTCGATCTTACATTTATCACCGTCAGCGTGTTCTATGGCCAGACGTAATACCTTTATAGCGCATTGAATATTCCCTTCGACAGTCAACAGAAACAAAAATTCCACATTACAAAATCTTCTGTTTCGCACGCAAAACGAAAATACAGCTTAACTCTGGATAATTTCGGCCTTAGTAGCCGGCAACTGGTCCTAAGTGACATTCTTTATCTTTGCAAATGTCCTGATGTGCATCGCCAACGGATTCCGGCACGAAATGATTAACTTGTTATGAAAACAGATCCTCATTGAACCAAAATTCGCAAAATAACTTTTAATCTAAAAAAAGCAAACAACAAGATGACTGTGAAAACTGACCAAGTGTATTTCTAACAAGAGCAATACAGTGGACACAATACGGTCTTTTCACTTTTTGAGAATTTCTGACAACCCTAAATACCTTACTTACAGCAGCTCAATCAATCACTGTACCTCTGTGACAAATAAAAGTTAAAAACAAGCACAATCTTCTTTAACACACTGCACAATATGACATTAAAACTAAAACAAAAAACATACCTTCCCAACTAAAAACTCAGAAAATAAAAAAAGAGGAACCACTGATCATTGATACACAAAAACAGAGTAACACACAATACGAAAACTACCAAGAAAATTACAACACAATCAATGATTGTGGCTCATTGCCAAATCAAAGTTCAACAAAAGCGCTGTCTTCTTTGACATGCTGCACAATATACATAGTTGTCTGAATATAAAGTCACAAGCACATCACTTTGTATGTATTCCACAACCGCTCCTTATATAAAAGCGATAAGGAGTATACTTTGCATTCCGACACGAAATGGTTAATTTGTTCTATAAACAGATCCTCATTGAACACAAATAACTTTAAAACGTAACAAAAGCAAAAAAGACGACTGTTTTCAAAAACTAATGAAGTGTATTTCTAACAAGAACAATACGATGGACACAATACAGGTCATTTCACAATCTGAAAATTTCTGACAATCACTAACAAGCCTAATTTACAGCAGTTCCATCCGTCAATGGATGTGTCGAAAACAAAAAGCCAAAAACGAAGGCCGGAGACCTAAGACCCACTGGTGTAAAATGAAACCGCTATGGTCTAAATCGAAGACCCACTGGTCTAAAACGAAGACTCTATGGTCTAAAACCCTTCTCTAAAACGAAGACCATATAATCTAATACGAACACCAGCTGGTCACGAAGACCCAATGGTCTAAAACGAACACCCACTGGTCTAAAATGTCATCTAACCACGGCACAAACTTCATAGTTACTTTATTTCGGTCGCTGCAACACGTGCCAAATTGCGTAACCCAATTGGACTCCAAACTCCAACAGTAAAGAAAAATAAATAAGCTACACTGAAGATCTTAGTATATTTTGTAGTCCACAATACTCTATTTTTCAAATACATATGACAAAATTACCATAACGTGCATCATTACTTTACTGCACTGTCCTTGTAATAGCGAAGATATTTGTTTACAAACATTGCTTTTGTTATTTAAATGTTGAAAACGTTAAACAAAAGAACTCTTTGTTTCAGCAGCCAATAGTTCTCTGGTTGGCATATTAATAACAAAAGGTGACGTCACTGATATCTTTGCTATATGTAAAGCCGCAAAAATCAACAGTGCGTAACTCGCAAATTTATTCACCACGTAATACAAGAAGTTGATTTTGCCATAGCCTACGTAGCTGGCGGTATTGTAAGTGCAAGCAAAAAAGTTTTGGGACGAAAACAATTACAATCGAGCGACGAAGCCGCGACAATGATGCGAGTGAGACTTTGGGACTTTTGGTTATTTCTCGCACCTTCGCTGTTAAATTCTGGCGGCTCCACCGCCAAAACTTAATTTCACGCGCGCCTACAATACCCCCCGACAATCCCGCCAAATACAGAGGCTAATTTTGCCGGGAAAACACTCTCAAAAAAGGGAAAAAAACATCCAAGGCTCTAAAACCAAAACCCACTGCTCTAACGCCTCTTTTTCTTCAGGAAAAAGCCATAAATTGAGCTAAATTGTTCTCACTTTCGTAACGTTTAAATTGAAGTGCAATCTGAAATTGACAGCTACTTTAGGCCTTTAGGTCGGACCAGTCGGTCTTCGTTTTTATAACCGATCCTTAAAGCGATAAGAGGTATCCTTTGTATTCCGGCACGAAATGCTTAATTTTTTACAAAAACCGATCCTAATTGAACCGAAATTCGCATGGTAACTTTTAATCAAAAAAAGGAAACAACAAGTAAATTTCACTCTTTATTATTGCATATGTCTTGAAGTCTATCTCTTAGGGATTTTGGCCAATTTTTTGAGCAATAAACATTCATGAGGATAAGAGCGGACAAATGGCCTAAAATTAGCTAAACATGACATCATCCGGTGATGACATTTGACAGTGACTGCGGGTCTGCTCACCCACAGAACTAAAAAAACAGACTCGCCGACAAAACTAAAGAAACAGACGTGATACATTCTTCACCTCATTGAATATTCCCTTCGAAAGTGAACGTATTAACAATGATTTAGTAATAAATAGAGAAGTAAAAACAAGCCATATTATCTCCCGAAGAGATGAAACGTCAAAAGAAAGAAGAAAACGTCACAAATTTAGTAACTTGGCTCCATCAAGAAGCATCTCTCCGATCCAGAGGCAAGAAAGAAACGGAAAGTGATAGGAGTCGAGACCCGCCTTTTCGTAGGAAATCGGATCAGCATTCCAGTGACGTCAGTTTGACAGATGATGAAACATGCCCCCTTGGCTGCAATTCGAAACATCTTCTTGCTTCCTGTCCTGTCTATCATAAATCGTCTCTAAAACAAAGATGGGATATCGTGAGGCAGAATAGAAGGTGCCGGAAATGCCTTCGAGGGTCACACCACACGAATGACTGCAAAAAGGCTGACGGTATATCATGTGATAAATGCAAGAAGAATCACCACCGTTCTCTGCACAATGAAAATAAAAGCGAACCTTTGTAATCCAACTTGAGGCCCGCTGCACCGATCTTCACAAGTCAAGTGACCCCACCTGTGGTTGAGAACCGCAGCATCC
>JAEMPF020014572.1:7500-10282 GCA_022496165.2 Catalaphyllia jardinei | reverse complement strand
TATGTGTTTGTCGAAAAATGGATACTTATCTTGGGATTTTGAGCCTTTTTAGGAGATAAAGTATTAGGAAAAGTTCTTACTTCTATGTTTGCTTGATCAGTTCAGATAATCAGTTGCCTAGATAGCCACAGTAAGTTCCAGATGTTTACACTAACAGTTACAAGTTTCCATTAACACTTTTCGCAATCAACAAATGAACCAGAAGTTTTAACCATTTCATTTGAGTTATTTGAACAAGCACTTCCAGTTTTAGCGCAACAGTTACTTCATACGTTGTCCTAGAGATCTCAAACAATATATGTGACTGAGAAACAGCGTAATTACGATGGGAAGTTCAATCTCCTGTTTTACATAATCTGATCTATCAATACAACCCGTACCTTGTTTACGCAATACACGAGTTAAAAATGAACTTCACATTCAGAAAATCATAATAAAGATTTATTCAGATTCATATTTTATGTTCACAGCGCTTTTCTTCCCAAGCTGCACTTTTACAACACAGATTATTTTTGAATAACACGAATTCGGGAGATTCACTTGGTAAAAAGTTTAGCACCGTTTTGAACTTTGATGTTACAAAATACTGTAAACACTTATGTGTATAAAAAACACGGATTGGTTATTCCAGGGGAAACAATAGACCACGTTTGAAATATGAATATTATTACATGACTCCGGAATTTTCAGGACAAACTCTTATGGAAGCTTTTCATCCAACCAAAAATTCCGAAAATTTCTGAAAGTTTCTGAAAATTCCGAAGTTGTTAAATTTCCGCAAATCGAACCCTTCAACCGAAAATTCCGAGAGAGAGTGAAATCGAACGCGAATTCCAGGTAAAATATTTCTGAAAATCTTGGTATCCCTCGCAAGTTTGTTCTTTTCTCGAAAATTCCGTAAGATGGTATACCATTAGTCAATGAAAATTTCCGGGAATACAAACCGTAGTTTTCATCGAATGGAACACGCCCTCTATTTGGTGGTGCTTTCTTTTTATCTAAGACTTTTTTGGAAATAGAGACACAAAACTTGATCTTTTTTTAAGTTTGTCCTGAAAGCCTCGGAGCCATGTTAGAAAACTGATAAATCGAACATTACAGAATTCCGATCAGAAAAGTAGCGCCGGCGTGGACTGGCGCGACTCTGCATTACGTCAGAACCTTACACTAAGTTGCTAAGCAACGTCGCTGAGAGCAGTGTGCGCAGGCATATTCAATGCTCTCGGACGAAATTCTGCCGTCACAAGATTAAACTAAGCATTCACCATACTGATTGTGGCACGACTTGCAATAATATTTATGAAAACTAAGTGGTTATTCAAGACAAAAACCTGACACTTTTTCTTGTCATGCTATGAGGAGAAATTAGATTTTAGTCAATGAAGGCATAAAAGATATGCAAATGAAAAGTTTTCGGCTAATTCCAATCTTTTTTTTTACTGTTCATGTTTTGCACTTGCCAAGATAGAAATGCAAT
Organism: Catalaphyllia jardinei; assembly: GCA_022496165.2. NCBI lineage: Eukaryota > Metazoa > Cnidaria > Anthozoa > Scleractinia > Caryophylliidae > Catalaphyllia > Catalaphyllia jardinei. Next base: position 8,805 of record JAEMPF020014572.1, on the reverse strand, counting down.
TTTTGGTATTGATTTCCGTGTCCATATGTTGATGACAAAAACGCTGTTTCAGTTAAGTTCAACTCAATAACTCATTGGTCCATTTACCTCAATTTATGGGGGCTTCTCTTTGTTGACATTTTGTCGTAAGCAGTTCTGTTCTCCGTGTACTGGACACATCAAGAGATTGCGCAAGAAGCTGTGTCTGCCATTCTATGTTTCTCACCGCTACTTAATTGGTCATTTCCTTTTCCCAGTCCTCCTGCCCACCGACCTCAAACTTGCTTGTCGAGTCGTCTACGTCATCAGTCGTGCTAGGCTCGCCATCCTTCGCCTCGAGCTTGGCTAACAACGCCGTAGCTTCGGCGAGAGTGTCAACAGCGCTGGAGGTTCGTTGAAATGTTCGACTCGAGGAGTATTCATTGGAGGATGACGTGTGTGGTGCCCAATAATGCTCGTTCATTTTTCTCTTAAGCCACTGAACAGCCCATTGCCAACGAGATGAGTTCTGCAGTAAGTAATCTTTCGCTTGTGGACACTTGTTTGCAAGTTGAACCAAGAATTTAATACACTGGTACGCACGGCGACTGTCCGCCGTGTTACTTGTCTTGATTACAGCTATAAAAAAAACATAAAAATCTGAGAGGATAAAAATTAAACCTCAGATCCTTTAAACGTGAGTGAACGCGAAGTGTACTGAGACACGACTTTTAACAACACACAAATATGGGAACCTGGGTCCCAAAAACCGAAGGAAAGTTAGTCGTCTGAAACGTCATCAGCCAATCACGTGAGCAGTTTTAATAAAGGTGTACCAAAACTCAATTTACATATCTCTCGTCCAGAGTTTGAGCAGAGAAATAAAATTGCAAGGCTACTTTTTAATGCCACGTCTGGCTCGAGCGAAAATCAAAGCCGCATTTGTAACATTATTCAACGCCTGGTGTACAATAGAATATTTTATTTAAATCATGTCACCGAGGAGGGGATTCGCTTGGAAAGTCTGCTATATACTTGATTATATTTTGGCACTAAATTATGACTATTTAGCATTTTTGAGGTGTTGACTGTGCTTCGCAGCCACAAATCCTTTTGGATTATAAATATTTACTTCATTTCCTTTCAAAACAATGACAATTAACTTTGGATAGATTTGGCCTGCCCAAGATAAGTTGAAAAACAACAACAACAAAAACAAAAACAAACAAACAAACAAAAACAAAACAATTTCAAGCGACTCCTGCGATCTTTAGGCACATGTTGGTTACTGATTAGACTTGCAAACACTCAATTAAGACAAACTTACCTCACAGCTGTTGTTCTCGA
>JAEMPF020014571.1:0-10291 GCA_022496165.2 Catalaphyllia jardinei | reverse complement strand
TAATTAGAATCACACCAAACTCACTATGATCATATTTATTGATGTTTTAGTCACATCTTAGATGTCTCTTTATGGTAAGAGAGGTCACGTGACGAGTTATCATGGAAACGAGGCGACATTGATTAACAGTTCGTGTCTTTTAACCACAGTGATAAAATCACGCCAAAATCTCTTCGATTATGTTTCTTAATGTTCTAAACAAAAAAAAATTAGCGTTATCTTGTGGTAAGAGGGTCGCGTGACTAAGTCACCATGGGAACGAGGCTAAGATCTAGACATGGTTTGTTAATTTGAAAACACTTGAGTAACTGGCGACAAAGTTTTACTGACATGAGTTTATAACTATGATAGCTAATTTCATGGAAACGATTCTGACTTTGTAATAACCTAAACAACAATTCGCTGTTAAAATTAGCGTATGAAGAATCCAAAAACTGTTACGTAATTGCTCAGTGTTAATATTGATGCTGAAAGCATTTTTTTCTATCAAAAGAAAACTCTATCTTTGACTTATCCTCTTTCTTAATAGTTACTACTACCCAGTTACAATCCCTTAGACCCAAAGTGACACTACTCTAACATAAATAATCTATATCACTATGACCAAATCAGTAAGTGGTCACTTGAAAGTCTTTGCTCTAGGGAAAATACGACTGTTTTATCCACTGCTATCATCACTTTCATACGCAACATCCTCGTCTTTATCGAGATCATCATTTGGACTATGGCTGTTCTCACAAATATCTCCACTATCGCAGCAGTTACACAAGTCAGTGTAGTTGAGATTTCCTTTACGACATTGGCATCTGTTGTTCGAACATCTCTCTTTCACACAGCCACATTTTACCAATTGGATTACAGCTTCAGGAGCTGGTGGCAAAGTAGTCATCACAGGAAGCCATTTGTTGTCCTCCAACTTCCAGCCAAAGTTATCTGGTGATGGTAGCTGGGGCTGGGGCACTATGTCGTTATTCCAAACCATTACTTGATAGTTGGCTCTCATTACAGTTTGCTCTAGGGCAGCTTGTGTTGGTGGAAGTTTCTCGGACTGTGCCTGCTTCTTTTTGAAAAGCCACAATCGCAGATCTTTGACAGTAGTAATAGTCGTGTTCGGCACATACAGCTTGCAAATCAACTTCTCGATTGCGGCCATAGTTTCTGCTGACGGTGGATCACTTGCTCCGAGATTAGCAAGAGCAGTGATGATGTCTTGGCTTGCCTCTTGGAATGCTTTCCACCAGGTGGCTTTTCCTTTCCCAGCAAAACTACCAGTGTTGTCAGCACCGCTCAATGCGTGAAGTGCTGGTAGAGCTGCAATCTTATGCGTACCGAGGGAATGCACAATCGGCTGTAACTTGATTACTCGATGCCTTTGATCTGTTCCAGTGACAAAATTTGTCTCATGACAGAGCTGAGGATATCTTCTCAAAGAAAGAATGAAGACATCGGTGTCTGGTGAATGGATATTAATTTCTTTGGCTCCATGAGCAGCAGCATCAACAGCATGCAGTAAAATCTTTGTATCAGCTTCTTCTTGGGTGCTTTGAAGATGCGCCACATTCTTGTGTGTTGCCTCACAAGCAGTTCCCCAGGCTACAACGAGACGCTTTCCAATTATTTCTGCATGCTCTAGAGCCTTTCTTGCAATGTATTCAGTGAGTTCCATTTTAGTTTTGTGGTGAGACAAAAGTTTCTTCATCGGAACCTTGCCAATGTTGGTCGAGTCTGTTATCCTGTAGTACACCGGATCCTGACCACCCTGCCTTCGTAGTCTTGTGGCTGATTTCAAGGAGAGTTCAACATCATATCTGTCAAAAACTACATGTATTTCGTCACTTTCACTGCATTTTTGCAAGACCTGATTCATGTAATGTTCTGCTAGTTGGGAACAGGTAGTTATCCACGTCGGTTTGTCAAGCGACTGCAACTCAGCCATGCCGTCGACTATCGAGACCTTCCCTTGCATGGATGGAGCTACTCGGCACTCTGTGGTAGAATTTTCCGGGTAAACATGTTTCTCAATAGCGTTCATTAATGCACTCTTGATAGAGCAGTGCAGCATTGAGCCATCCGACGCGAAAAGAGATCGCGGCACTAGAGAAAACTCATACACTCCAACCGCCTCGGCTATGTTGATCTCGGGACGCGACTTGCATACCATCATCATGCGAGCAAAGAGACATCTATCTTCTTGTAGCTCCACCACTTTGTTGTCAACAGTCACCTTGGTCTTCTTTCCTGTGGTTTTCCATGTGAGCAGCTTCTGTTTTTTCATTGGTGACCATAGATTTTCTTGGCCAGTCTGGATCCGTTCCTTTACAAATGCTGTGAAGAGCTTTAACCCTATGTCACTTTGGTTACACAGATCATCTTTGACTTCCTTCGGCAGTACTACCTTCGTCACCAGGTTAAACAAGTCAGCGCCTTCCTGACTGAAGGGATTGGTGAAGCCTCTAATTGTGTTGGACAGCTTGGTGATGTTTTTCTCCTCTCGGGACACCACAGCAGCTGTAAGATTATGGTGCTTTCCACGAATCTCATGTGTTACACCTGCCATGTCTTTGGCTTGATTTGCCAATCTTGCCAGTTCTGGTGCAATGAGGAAAAACTTCATACGTGCACTTGGGTTAAGTGTTATGCCAACCAAGCCTCCAGTTACTTTCATAGACCTATTTAAGTGTTCTAAGGCATGGTCAGGACCAATCGCGCAGAACGGTACGCAAGGATTTTTATTCACTACCCAGTTCTCACCTTTGAATTCTGCGTAGATCTCAGGGTCTGTGTTTGACAGTGCTTTCATCTCAGTGCTAGGTATAGAGGAATCATTCGCGCATAATTCAAACGGTCATGGGCAAAGAAATACTTTGTGAATATCTCGAGAGCTTCGAGGTGAAGTTCCCAGTTAGCTGTACGGACTGCTCTGATGAACATTAGCATTTCCAACACCATGCTCATGTAGTGTCGGAAAACCATAAACATGGGGCTGTTTTCATGGCTTTCGTCAAACGCTTTCATCTTCTTCATTATTTCCAAGGATTCTACAGCATTCACTATTCGCTGGTGGGCCTCCTCCACTTGAGCCCCCTCAGAATTGGAGCATGCATCACAAAGATCTTTTGCGAGAGATGTTAGTCGGCGCCTGGATGACTCTGGTACGTGCTGAAAAAACGCTTCCTGGTATAGAATGAAAAAGGCTTGTAACGTGACCAAGTGCGCAGCTTCACCTCTCTTCACATGGTTTCCCTCTAGGATCTGCTTGACAGTATTGGGACCATATAGATCTGATTCTATCCACGCCATGTCGATGCCACTGTTCTCAATGAATGCACCAATGGTTCTCAGCTGTGCCATTAAAATATGCAGCTCCCCTGGGCGCAGAATGATGTGTTTAAGATCATCATGAGCCATTTGAAGTTTCTTAGCTGGAAGATAAAGGCCCATGTCAAGTGATATGACGGTCTTTCTGTTGGCTCCCACCACCTTCACATTGATTTCCTGAGCTTGCTTAAGTACTGTGAGTAGCGTGCTCCACTCATGTGCAGGAGCTGCAATCAGGGGAGGTGCACCCACTCTTGTAACAGGCAGGGCATCGTTGACAATTGAGTTGTAACCAGACCATACAGGAACAGCGTTCTGGAGAACTTCACATTCTTGAGCTTCATCGCTACCCATCCCTCTGGTCAGATTCCTTGCTAGCAACCAGGCATAATCGTCTAAACTCAAAGTGATTGGGATTTCTTCCTCAGAAAAAAGACCAAAAGCTGGATGTAGTGAAGCTGCAGGCTTGGTGGGCGGTTTTGGACACTCCAGTAAGGCCGTTAATGACGGCGGAAGGTCCTTTACAGATCGTCTCACGCCTGTTTGCAGGTCAGGATCCCATCTATTATTGAAAACAGCACAGAGGCAAGAATAATGATACCAACACGGGCAACAATGATAATAGTAGGCAGCGTGGCCAATTGGTTAAGGGCCGAACTTGAAATCCGGAGGTCTCGGGTTCAAATCCCGCTCTGAGTACTGCAGCTGCCTGGATTTGCTTTACGGTGGATCAAATCCTCGGCCACGCTTACAAAAATAACCAATTTGTTTGCTTCCAGACAGCTTGGATTATTAACAATGTTAATTTTAATTTTAATTATTGTTTCAGGTTTTTGCTCAGCCCCACTAACCTTTCGCTATAAACACTACCGAGGGTAAACAAAGGTATATTTACTTTCTACTTTATTTTTATAAGCAATATATACGCAGTAAAATAAGAATTTTCTGTATAGTATCAAAAGTTTCCATCTCGTGGTTCTTTTGAAAGGCAGTAACCTTGATCCCAAAATGAACTATTGATTTTATCATGAAAAGTGTTTGCACTCACATGAACGTCGCATTACCTTAATTGAGGATTCTCGTCATCTTTGTCACACTTTTGGTAGATCGCCATGGCTGTGCCGTGCAATGTGCGTCGCCCGTCATAGGTATCTTCGGCAAAGTCAACATTATCAATGGCAAAGAAAACGTGTCTGCCTTCCACGATGTTTGCTGGTAAAAACAGTCCATTGTTTTGCTCCATGCGTTTCAGCACACTGGCTTCTATCTGAGACTCGACTCTAAGAAGTCTGTTGTATTCTACCGACATTCCGAAACCATGCAGCATGTTAACTAACCTTTTACTACGTATCGATTGGTGGATTGCTAGGCCCACTGCAAGCTGCTGAGGCATTTCACGGCTTGTCTTGATCACGTCAGATTTTTTATTCCCAATTTGGCGTTCGGTTAAGCACATTGAAATAGTACTCTGTACTAAGCTCATAACACGTTTGTGGACCTCTTGGCATTTCTCCTCTGCACTGAGTGTTGTGTTTGGACCATTAATTAGCCATCTAAAAAAGCAATACAACTCTTCTGGAAAATTGTCTTTTGAAAGACTTTCCAAAGACCCATCAAACATCCACTTTCTGCATTTGTTGGTAGCCTTCCTCAAAAGTAGCGCAGCATCATATAAGGTCTTCATATCATCTCCGATATCTCTGGTTTCCTCGGAAAGCTGCACAGCAAAATCTCTTGTCTCTTTAATGGTTACCATCTCTGATTCATTGACTCTCGTTGGCTTGTGAAACTGGATGCCAGAGATTTCGTCCTGTAACAGCTGCTTCACCACTTTACGGCTACATGTCTTATCTGCTACACCGTTTTCTTTGGCAATGCTGTTAAATGCGGTGTCCAGTTCTGACATACGAAGAACATTTCCATTCCTTAACATGATTTCGGTTGTTGTTAAAAACTCAATTTTAGCTGCTATCTCACCTGCCAAAACGGAACTAGATGAACTTGATGCTAGAGGCTTGCGGAGTACATTTGACACATTTTTAGTCCAGCAATTTTTGTGATACTTGATATCAATTGCATGAGCATCGGTTGCATTGATTACAGTAGAGAATTTGACACGGAGCTTGTCGTTTCTGCTCAGTTCAATAGCTTTACGTAGTGACGTTCCTGCATTCATGGTTCTAACTTCCCTGAGCTTCTCCCGATTACATCCTTCACCATCGCAGAAGAAACACACCGCTTTGTTGTAAGGGGCTGTCTTTGATCGAGTGAGTTGGTTGATGGGTTCTGCTTCTTGCAAATTTCTAGTCTTTCGTCTTGACTCATTTGGTCCAGCCAGTGCTCTCTCATATCTTTCTTTTGCCCTTTTTAGCATCCCAGAGTGTGTAGCATCTTGATAGCACTTTCTGTGCCATGTCCCTTGTTTAACCTTGAGCTCCTCAACTGAAAACACTTTCAGAGAAGACCAAATCTCTGAATATCTTGATTCACCATAAGACGCTCTTTCTTTAACGGCAGCCACTAATTTGTCATAAGAAGTGGGATTTTTCACTAAATCTCCATCTTTAACACATTGACAAACTAAACAAAGTTTAAAATTGATGACAACTTTCTGTTTATCCATTACAGACGCTACAATATGATTGAACTACATAGTCTGTAAGTTAAGATGGCGGACCTCTATTTTAGTGAAAGGTACTGCTGACCACACATACTGCATGATTTTCCCAGGCTCTCCCTGGCAATTCCAATACCAACTATGTAGTTGAGAAACTATTATTAGCAAACAAAGCAATTTATATACTGACATTAAGAAATTATCAGCTATCTTTCTAGGAAATATTTACATCTTCAACTATATGATAAGAAAAACAGAATATTATAAAGAAACGTTTCCATGGTTACTCATCGCGTGACACTTCATACCACAAAGAAAACATGAAGAAGTGTTTAAAACATCAATAATTATTATCATAGTGAATTTGGTTTGATTTCTTTACATGGTTGAAAGGTAAAAGGAATTAACTTAAATAGCCTCGTTTCCATGGTGACAAATGAAAGCTATTTTTGAAACCCCTTATAATTGACCTCGGTGCAAGTTACAAAAGTGCCACCAAACATTTTTGCATTATTTAGGGTCCAAATAACATATCTCGACTAGTGGCTTGCTTGCTTCACAAAATTCCCACGGGACTTTTTTTAATGACATATGCTCCCAGACTATTAGGAAGGCTTCCGAATCCTTTATTTCCCCGCGGTTCACAGGAAGGCGGCTGAGCCCGCAATACGTGCGGCAGTCAAAACTTAGCTGTCCTACCGAAACGACATCAACGACACCAAAAATAGCCTTTTTCTTCGCCATTTGCTGAAATAAAGATAATGCTTAAGTTGCCTTGGCCTCTTTTAATGATTAACTAGGGAATTCCGGGTTTAATTTGACGACGAACAGCACATGTTGTTCAAACTAAGACAACTATTATTCTACGTGGCGAAGTTCGACGAACTACAATTAGAAGCTTGGAGACACAAGATGTTAAATATTTTTCACTTTTTGCCATGTGGTATGCTTTTGGGAATTGTAAATCCCCCTTCGTGAATGTTCAATGCATTCTCCAATGAGAAAAGTCGCTTGCAATTGATTTAAATGCCTTTCCTCTCAGCTAATATTGACGTGAGGACAGTAAAGATTTTCCCGCCTGATGAATCCTGGTTGGTCAATTCAAATTTCCCGCGCGCTAGCCGAATGCAAGGTGAATATATACGAAAAAACGCCTATCAGCAGGTAGGGAAAGCCTTGTATCTTCAACAGTGGAATACCGAAAAAAATTCAAGCTTGCCCAAGTATAAAATAAATGAACCGAACGACGTTCTCGCGTACCTCATTATCAGTCCGCCGTTCTTTACCTGAGCTCGCAAGTCAGGGCTACGCAGAAAGTTGCGCAGTATGACTATGCAAAGGGCCTCGCTATGGCATCGCCTTCCATAGCAAATCAGTCGGGTCCCCACCTTCGCTTCGGGGCAGGGGCCTTTCTGCCAAATGTCGCCTCCGTTAGTTGGGTAGCAGTACAGACATTCAGATCAGAGCGAAGAGGGCAAGTGGAAATGGGAAAAGGGATCAAAAGTGGAACAAGCAGGGAATCTTGGGACTTGCGAAATGAAAAGGGAGGATGGGAGCGACTAAACAAACAACTTGCACGGAGCAAGCTGCAAACGGTACGCGTCAGCATTACAGCGATCCTCGCCTGCGAGCGAGGCTATGCTGGGCCGAGGCTTAGGCTGCGCTCCCATACATGAACTTCTGTGAAATCAGAGATGAACACTAACCTATTTTTGGTCAGTGGTACTTGTTTTAGAAGGAGTCCCAGACGTCCCAGAGAGGGACTGGAGGACTTCTGTCTTAGGCTCCGGTGGTGGGGAGGGGCAAAAAAAGGAAAAGAGTGGTTTCTCTATTCCTTTAAAAATATCAGTACTTCACATATTAATTAAAAAAACTCTTATGCTGAGATTTTACCCCGGTCCCGGAGGTTTTCCTTGATTTTCTCCGCGAGAGAGTTGCGAGAGAGCCGCGAAGTGGTGAACAAGAAAAACCTCTGGGACCAGGACAGTTGGGCTTGACCGAGCCGGGAACACCTGGGACTAGGCTGAGACCAGGGTACTGAAATTTGTAACCCTCTTCCAAACACATAACTCGAAAAATTGCCATTTAAGTACAAACCTTACGCTTTGAATTTCCCAGTACTCAAGTCTGTATTCGTCAGTTTATACCACTGAGATTCGTGGATTTACCCGTGCAATCTGAACCAAGCGGAAGGTTAAAAGAACGCAATGGACACGATTTCCGAGCTTTCCGAGGTATTTACGACGTCATAGAGTGAATGTAATTGTCATGATACGAGGCTCACTAGCAAAATAGCTTATAGGGCGCGGTACTTTCCAACTGGCTAATCACCACAAAGAAAATAACGCAAAGGACCGATTAAGCCTCGCAGAAAACAGTGTCAGTCTAGTGTTAATAGTGGGTTAAAGGTCAAAGTAAACTCGCTGTTGATTGGTTCCTATACTGGTTGAAAATATGGTATGATAGATAGCGACTGGTGTACGAAAACCTTAACATCGCTCATAAGAAAGTACAGAAAAGTTCTAACAACTTCAAATCTGGTATACAGGATGTCGTCAGTACAGAGAAAAATTGGCAAAAACATGGCTCAGTTGTGTCTTATGGGCTGTGTTAGGTTCGCATGGCATTGCAGTAAAATGTACAGCCGCCATCTTTTTTCCTACGGAGGACTGCCTTGATTGGCCAGCATACAATGCAAAGCTCAGGTTTTCATTTAACCAGTCACAGAGCACCAAGGGAAAACAAATTATTAACAAATTATTAGGTATTGAACAATGTCAGAGTGCTTTATCAGCTTTTTCTGATTTTAAAAGCAGGCAATATATAAACTAGGTTAGTTATTAAAGTTTTCAGCATTTGAACCAAACCAGCGGCCGATCATGTGAAGTCATAACGGGTCCCTTTTTATTGACAAAGGGAAGCCCCGGCGTTTATGTGTTCCCTTTCGTATTACAGGGATTAAAAGGAGGGCGGCTTTTTAAAACTTTGTACATAGCTTGGGACCCCGTGAGAAACCGAAATCCCATTACTACGATATGTTCTGATAGATGCAAACTCAAGCTAAAACGTTAATTCTGCAGGTAACTGAATGGCTTCGACACAGTCTACACCGCCATGGCAGGAACATTTAAGTCACTTAAAAAGTCCTTCACAGCCTGAGTGTATTCCTTGTTGTGAACGTAGAAGTGTGATACATGTGGCGAACTGTCAAAACACTTTTGCCTTACATTCATGTTGAGTTTGTTCTTCCAGTGATCTGCGCATGCTTGGCATATGTTGACGTCAGCAACTTTGTCATCCTTGGAAAACAGAAACAACGCGGGCGAGCGGACTGGGTTGTTATGGAACAAATGGGAACGCGCCACGTAAATTTTGGTCGTATATCTTGCGAAAAGCGCCAAATACGATTCGATAGAGGATTTCATGAGCCAGCGAACAAAGGCATTTTCGGAAGCGGCGTTGGAAATGCCGTAGGGAATTCCATGGAAATCCACCGGGCTATCGAACACTTGTCCGCGTATTCTGGTCTTTACAGGGGAAAACTTATCTAGTTTTTCCATTAAATTGAGAACATGGCTGTAGAGATAACCGCCGACGGAGAAGCCGTGAACTATTACAGGCCTGTACATGTTTTCTGCAGAAGTTAGCTCGTTCAGGACTTTAGCAGCCACTTGTTCCGCTCTCTTTGGTCGGAGAATCTACAACGATAAAGAGAGAAAAATAAAATACTATTGTTACGTTACGGTACGTCACGTCACGTTGCGTTACGTCATGTCGGAGTTAGATGGTGATATCCCCATATGGTGAAAGTCTGCATGGCGTTAAGTACCCAACACTACCGGAGCTCATCTCATTCGTACCATAACGTTACTGAGTATTTCTACTCCTTCCACCCCTAAATGAGATGTTAAGACGGATTCTGCTCAAAGTTGGAGTAATCAGTGCAAAAATTATTTACTAAAAATCTACTCGCAGAACATTAACTTTTTGAATACTATTTAAAACCTCTCTGTAGTTCATTTGTCTAGGTGACCCCGCGATGAAATCGCCAAACATTCTCGAGAAATTTAATGTCAAACCTCGTAAGAATGCTTCATGCGTGTGTTACTGTGTTTTCAACTAACGCGAAACATCTGTTCTAATTGAAATATGTACAACTTCAAGTTCAATTTTCTTTTGCGGGGTCAGCTAGAGAGCTTAAATCTCGATAAGATCTTCTTACCTTTCTTAAAAATATTACAATACTGTGGGTTCATTTGGTAACTTAATTTTTGCCATTATTGCTCGAATATTATGCGGAAATCATCTTAATCCGTCACCCAAAATTGGGCTCATCCTCGGTGTAAAAACCTGTGA
>JAEMPF020014569.1:0-10293 GCA_022496165.2 Catalaphyllia jardinei | reverse complement strand
TAGTTTTCTTACTATACACCGTAAAGCACATTTATTATCATTATTCTCTAAATTTATTAATCCATTGTTTGGATGTTTTAATTCACTTGTTAGATCAATATATGAACTACCACTAAGTGGATCATATTTTACAACATTAATATATAGGTTTAATATCTCCTCTATAATTAATCCAGAACCCTCAGATAACCATTTTGATATTTTTCTAATATTAAATCTACAATAATATCATACTTCTCTTTTATCTCCTCTGTATTTGTTAAAACTTTTGGATTATCAACGTTTCCAAATGTTCCCTCTACATATTCTTTATATTCTTTTCCATTCTCATCTATTTTAAATTTGTAAAACTTTACTCTTAATGCAAGACTAAATTTTAAGCCTCTATTTTTTTGAAAATAGTCTCTTAAAAACCTATCTATCCAATAAAAAACTCTGTTAAATTGTTTTCTTGGATCTAATCTATCAAAAATATCTACTTCAGCAGATATTGCATAATCATTAAAAGCTTTATCTAATACTTTAACAGCATTTATTTGATTTTTTCTGTCATTTAATGTTTGCTGAAATGAAGCTATAAATTCAGGTTTATAATAATCTTTTATTTCATCTATTAACCTTTTAATAGATTCTCTTATTGGTTTTGGAATATTATTTCTCCCAGTTGGTATTGGTCTTAGACTAAATATTCTCGGTTTGGGTACTGGTCTTCTCAGTGGTGGTATAGGTCTCCCTTTTGGTGGAACATATGGCGTTGGTGTTAGTGGTTCTGGTAGTTGTGGTCTCTTCTTTATAATTCCACCAATTATTGTCTTTGGATTAATAACTATTTTTTTTAAAGGCCAGTTTAATATGTATTTCTTTATTGTTTCTGGTTTAAATGATTCTATAACCTTTTTTTGAGATTTTATCATAATCTGCTATATTATAGGTATAATTTTTTTTAAATTAATTTTTTCTTTAATCTATTTTTATTAAGTTTCTTTGGTTAAAGAGATTACGCTCATGCTTCTTTCTTCTTAAATGCATCCATTTTCCTCCTAATTTATAATCTGTACCATTGTTACATATATCACTATACCAAGGTGTGTTTCTTAGTTTATAATGATCATATCTCTTTCGCTATTCTTTGTAATTTTCTTTCTTGAGTTTTTGCATTTCTGGTGTGTTTAAATACGCTTCCATTTATTTCTCTATATTATTATTTTTTTAAGTTGATTGCTTATCAATTTTTTAACAAAATTACTTCTAATTTGCTTAGATTTTTTTAGCAGTAGCTACCAATTTTTTACTAATACAAAAAATTGGTACCCACATCGCCCTATTATTTTAATTGGTTTTTTTCCTTGTGTCCTCATACCCCCAACTACCTATACTACTTACCACCTCGCAGGCCTTTCTCAATGAACCGAAACATATCAATGTCGGTCATGAGCTCTAATTTGATGTCAGTCATCTTTAGCATAGCATCCCATAACAAACCAGGAGATGTCAAATAATGGCATGGATCTAATTTGTAATATTCAAGACTTGTTCTCCTGAAGTTTTCAAATACATCAGCTAACAGGAGGATGTCAGATGCAAGGTATAAGTCATGATACTCTCCCATATTTTTGAGAGAAAATGTATTCCACACATCTTGAGCATGTTCACAGTCTTCATCTGATATATGTTCATTGTTTAAAATACTGTTAAATGCTTCTTTTGACGGAAGTTGTTCTTTGAACTTATCAAAACTGTCCATATAGTCATAGGGGTAAACTCCTTTTCTGGTCATTAGATCTAGCTCTTTACCCTCAAATACTTCAGAGGTGTATTTCAATGATTCTCTTGGTACATTACTCACTAGTTTTTCAAGACTGGAACTCATGAATTGGAAACTATCAAGGAAAGTCAAGTGATTACCAAGCATGAAAGCCATATACTTTTCCATATTATTAGGTATGGCATTGATATTCATCTGTTGCTCCTCTCCTTTCTTATTTGTATATGTATTTTTCTCAACAATGGCTCCGATCTCTTGCATTATAAAATGAGTCATACCCACGGAGATTATGAAATATAACAGGTATTTTTACTTCTTCTGGGTTTACTCTGAGTTTCAAATTACAATCTTGATGGGCTAAGCCTCTATATTTACCGGTGATATGACAGTGGTCTTGAACTCGAATATCTTCATCAGTATATTTTTTATTGCAAATATGACATTCTTCAGCTTTTTGAAATTGCTCTTTGTCTTCTTTCGTCATTATCAATGGTTTGTTGAATTCTTTTTTCATAACCTTCTTACAATATTTGACTTCTTCAAGCATGGCTTCCATGAATTTGTAAACAGCCTTTTCACCTCTATACGTTTTAGTAGGTTTGCTATATTCATCGTCATAGCAACAGACAACCTTATAACCGTATCCACAGTCTGTATGCTTCTGGTATGCCTCTGTATATGATTTATCATTATTAGGTTGGCAACCAGATATCTTTTCTGTTATAGCCTCAAAGTCAGCGTAGATCGCAAATGGCACAGGCTGTTGTTTATTATGATTATTGTATTTTAGGATATTGTTATCTTCATCAGGCATTTCTACTGCTTGTGTTCCATTTACTTGAATGCAATTATCTTTATGATTGTTCAAAACTCTTTCAGAGCTGAAACACTGAAGACAATGCATACAGAAGTGCTTTCTTTCTTTGTGTTTTGTTTTGTTGAACATGAAACTGTGGAAATCTTTGATGAGTATGTAATGTTTCTTTTCATCTTCAGTTATTAATAATAGTTCCATATGATCGTCATATTTTTCTTTTGACACAGAGATGGGATATGGTTGTTTGTTTTTATATCCATATACATTGATGTTGATCTCATTTTGCTTTTCAATTTTGTTGTATTGCTTAGTGGTTACTGGGAATTCAATTCCTGAATAATCTAAATTTTCAACATATTCCTTGTTTGATTTTTTTGATCCTTTGCGAATCTTTATCTTGAAGATTTAAGCACCTGATGTTTCTGAGTTCTTTAGGAAGTTCAATATATGATGAGCCTTTCATTGGTTGATATTGTACAATATTAAGATAATGATTGTCAACAGATTCAATAGTCCAACCGGAACCTTCAGATACCCATTGAGCTATCATGTTTAAGATTAGCTGTTTTGATAATTGTAACGCTTCTGGGATTTCTGTGTTGTTAATGATGGTTTGAGGTTTGCTATTGAAGTATGCGGTTTTGTACACTGTTTCATCTTTTGCTAATTTTTTGAATGTTACCATAAGCGTTTCAACGAATTTTAGACCTTTCATTGATGGGAGTATACTTATGATGTGATATTCAATTGCCTTTCCTGTGTTTTGTAGTTGTTCAAGCAGGTCTTTGTTGTTATTGATGCTGATTTCAAAAGACTTTGTATAACCTTTCAGAGCTTTGGCAACTTGCTCTATCTTAGTCCTTGGTGGTGGGACTGGTTTTTTAGTTCTTGGTTTGGGTATTGGTTTGTAATCATCTATGAACTCTGATGGTGGCTGAATTATGTTGTCTTCATAATCCTGTACCATCTGCTTTACATTCTTCCTTGGTAATGGGACTGGTTTTTTAGTCCTTGGTAATGGGACTGGTTTGTAATCATCTCTGAACTCTAATGGTGGCTGAATTATGTTGTCTTCATAATCCTGTACCATCTGCTCTACATTTTTCCTGGGAGCTGGAATTGGTTTTTGTGTTTCAACCTGCTGCCTCATGTCGCGTGACAGCAGTTTATTGATTTGTGAATTTTGTTTGATTATCAAACTGATCCATTTGGATTTGGTCAGTCTTGAGAGATCGCGGGTGTTCATACTATAGGCTGAGATAATTTTTTCATTCTATATAATTACTATATATTATTTTATTCTTAAGTATTAATCATGGTGTGTTTGAAAATGTTGATAGTCAAAAACAATAATATTTTTGGTTACCGTTTGACAGCAAATAAACAGCATATACTGTGTTGATTGATGCAATATATTTTATATTATTTTTTATATATTTCTTGATCCTTTGTGGTTTGGGTATTTTTCATATGTTTCTTTGTCTTAAGATGGCTCCATTTTCCGGCTAAGGTGTAATTCTTATTTCCACATGCAGAACATCGCCATTCTTTATTCAACATGTACTTAGTCTTACATTGTTTGTTTGCTTGCTTTCTGTCTTCTTCACTGAAATATTTTTTTGGTCTTCCCATTATATACACTATATATAATATATTCTTATATGAGTTTATAGTGTGTTTAAATTCTTCATAGGAATCCAACTGTTAAAATCATCACTGTATCCCTTCCATTTAACTAAAGCTTGTTTCTTCTTATAGTTCCTCCGAATGACTTTATCAATACGAAAAACATCCTGCGTGGCTTTTAATAATTCGGGTTCATAGAAACTCCCTTGAATATCTTCACCTCTGAGATCCTTTATTTTGTATGTGATTGGATTAGTGTATTGGATCTTATCAACTGTAAGCACTTCTTCTGTCCAGTTTGGTGTTTAACCCTTATCAAACACATTCCGTTTATACTTAGATATTCGGACCTTATCACCTATTTTAAATTTTGGTTTCTGTTTTGATGTTTCCATATCACCATATAGATTGAAGTAAACTGTACCCTCATTCTTTTTCTTTGAAGCCTCAACTGGTGTCATTTTTATGCTTGAATTTTTCGTGTTGTTGTATTGTTTTACTAGTTTAGGTAACATATCTAGATACATTGTATTACCTTGAACTGTGAACTGTTTCCACATTTTAGATTTAATTGTCCTATTCCATCTTTCAACTACTGATGACTTTTCTTCATTCTCAGTTGAGTACATATGTATCCCATTTTTCTCTAATAGGTCTTTCACATGTTTGTTATAGAACTCTTTTCCCTTGTCAACCCATAGATATTGTGGTTTTCTGCCTTCCTTGAATATTGTTTTGAATGCTTCAGTGACAGATTCGCCTTTCTTATCCTTCAATGGAACGATCCAACCATATTTGCTGAATACATCAATAACCATTAGAAGATATCGGTAACCCTTACTCCATTTACTGAACTGTTGCATTTCAACTAGATCACTTGCCCATATTTCATCGTTATGATCTGTGATTACGCGCCGCCGAGTGAAGTTGCGTTTTATGGGTGTATGTAACTCATCTGCTAATTTTTCTTGCCAGTTTTCCTCACTCGACGGCTTTTCCCGTTTTTTGGCTTCTTAACACCCATACCTAATTTAGACTTAGCTGCTATGGCGTTCCTAGCCACAGTATGACCCATTGTCGATCTTTCCAAGGAATTGCATCGAGAGCTTTGACCATCTTACGATCGGCATTTAATCCATGAGTTGTATGATCTGCTGCCCCCAGCATCTTTGTAAGCCTTGTATTGTCTCTTGTATTCAGCAACCATAGCTTTACCCTCTTTTGCACTCACTTCAGGTCCTTTGAATAATACAGGTGCAGTGACAACATTCCAAGCTTTCTTCCAATCAACAAATGGAAATGGTATTGGTATTCCTTTACCACTATGTGTTGGATCCAATTTTTTTGATAAGTCTGATGTGAAACTATCCAAAGCTTTATCGAGATACTGGTTAGCCGTCTCTTTTATTTTTTGTTTAACAATATCTGATTTTACAGCCTTTGCGGCACCAGCTTGTCCAATGTTCCATAAACCTTTTACAGAACCTTTAAGCAACGCCTCTCCAAGTAAGCCCCCAGCTTGTGATGGCTCAATCAGTTTCCCTCGTTCTTGACAAATTTGGTCTTTGTTATCCCACAGTCAGCACAAGTGCATTTCAACATCATAAGCCCATTTTTAGCTTTGACATATCGTTTCGCTCCCTGGAACACATTCAGTTTGTTTCTTCTGTTTTACACAATATGATTTTACCATTATATATATAATTTATATATTTTTGAAATAATTTATTCTGAATCTATGATTGACACTTGTGTCAGACATATCGAATCACGTTCTTGTATCTCATCTGTTGAATACACTGATTGTTTTCCACTTGTGGCCATTTATTTTTTAACCTCCAGTGGCATTTTTTATCCAAAGGGGTCAAAGTATTCGCAAAACCTATCAATGTTTCTACAAGCTACCCAATGTGTACCTGGTCTGATACGGTTATCAAGATTTACTATCCCACATTCTTTATTTTTTATTTGTGATGGTAATACATCCTTGCTGAAAACACCTCTGAAGTATTTTATACTGAGTTGTTTTGCCCAGTCCATCAAATCATGATTTGATAATGGTTTATTTACAAAATAGCTCCTATGAGTGGAATTTGATTGAATGCGCTGTTTGGTCCTAACAGTAAACCTTTTCCTTTCTTTTTTGGAGCTTTCTTTTTTTTAACAAGGCCAATCTGATTTTTATTCCCACTACCAAAGAATGGTGGTGGTTGATATGGCATCATAATTCCATGATTTCCACCATCCTTTCTCATATCCATTTTGGGAACATATACAGGTATCGATCTTCTTGGTCTTTATTTTTCAACATGCAAACCTCTTCCAGTCAAAGCTTTCAACACCATAGGAATCCCAATACTGGCGAGTAAAGTGCCAAGGAAACCACCTGATTGTTTTTTTTTGTTGGTTTTATACGGACACCTGAACCTGATTGAAGGGCATCCAATATATCTTTCTTTTGTTTTGCGGTTAGAAGATGTTTGTTTGCAATAAGCTTATCAATTTTGTTTTGTGGAATGAGGAAACCTCCTGTTTGTCCTTTACCAGCTATCTTTTTGACAATTTTGCTTGCACCTGTACTTGTTGTAGCCCCTGCTAAAGCTGCTAATCCCATGGTTTTTGCAATGGTTGGTCCGAATACACGTCCGAGGGATAGAATAGAAGTCAATAAACTGCCACCGACTTGTTTTCTGATATTAGTCTTAGCAAGCTTAAAATCCATACCTTTATTCAATTTCCGATTCTTCTCCAATCTCTTCTTAACCATCGCTGGGACATATAGAGTGTCATTCCCACGAAGAGAGTCATTCGTGAGCCTGATTACAATCGTTTCTCTTTTATGGTAAGCGTCACTCAGATTCTTCTTCTGATTTTCTGATAGTTTCACATTTATTTCAAAAAGCTGAGTCATTTTTCGTATATAACATATGTTATATAATTTTCTGATTATAAAACATATACAAAATAAAGAATATTTTACATGGACCTTAGGGTTAATTTCCCGTCAGTTTTTCTCATTTCAATGTCTTGTGCAGAAAGTGCAAGTGAATAAACTTTGTATGCTGCGGCTGTTTCACCACTCAGTTCATATTTAAAAGTCAGTTTAGTCATACCATCTTTGATATCTGTTGGTTGCTTTGTTAAATCAAAGTAAATAAATGGAAAAAGGTTATTGAAGCTTGACCTATTAAGGAGAGTATCACTACCAAAACGATTGTTAGCATGAACATAACGCAGAACATCTCGGAATACACGTGTTGGTTCAGTGCTTGGTTTGTAAGTAAGCTTCGGATATTCTCTTCCAGTTCCCACCTCGAGATGACAACTGGTTAATGTTCTCGGGTCGGTGGAGACGCTGAAAGTGTTATACAATAATTTATTCAACTCTTGTGAATTTTCACTTGCAGCATTAATTATGAAAACAAATACGTGTCTAGGTTTGTTGATTCCTGTTGAAATACGGAAGCTGCCCATCTGCTGTTGCAATGCTTCACTTTGCGCAACCATTTCACGAAGATAGGTCCACTTTCTAGGCTTTTCTATATTAACGTATTCATTCATGTATAATGTCTTCCCTTCTGCATTGAAAACAATTCGAGGAACTATCAGCTGAAATTTAGTGAGAACTACACGGCAATCGGCTCCTGCCTGCCAGACAAGGCCAGTATCACTCTCAGGATTTATTTCCAACTCAATTTTGGAATTCGAAAGAAGTTGAAGATAAAGGCTCTGAAAAAAGCTATACCGATTGAGTGGTATTTCCACATTCACTGTAGAACTGGTACCCAGTAGCGCTTTTCTAACAGTAAAACCTTTATTGTAATTGGCTTCCAATCTGTAATGACCCCGGAGAGCCGCTGTAGCATGATCATCGGGGTAATAACCATCATAAACTTAATGAGCATGTCTGTTTGTATCTATATAAAAGAATTCGTTGGTACCCTGACTTTTCACATAACCCTGGGAATATTCTAGAAGATTTTTGATCTTTGTTGCATGATTGGCTTCAGAACAGGTATAAACATCAATTCCATTCATCTTGATGAGCAATTTTTTTAATGAAAGAATGTGCTGAATTGACCATCCCATTATGATCATTTACAGCGATGTCCATCTGCTAACAGCACTAATTTAAAATCTATATTGAATCTAGCGTGATACCAATCAAGAGGGGTTGTTTCTCCACTGTCGTCGGCAATAAAACGATAACCCTCTTTTTTTTGATAAGCATTATTAGCGATTTGCAAATTCAATGCTGTATCTAGTTCATAAACGACATCTTCATACCTTTCTATAAACTTCGAGTTTCGATAATTTGTCATATATTATATGTTTAGATAAAATTTCTTCTTCTAAGTTTTCCCCCTGAAAGAGTAGTATAGTAATTAGCGGTGCGAGCACAGTTTTCAAATAGGAGACTCTATCACTTTTTCAAATAAGAGACTCTATCACTTTTTCCACAGTTTTCAATATTTAGCGACTCTATCACTTTTCCATATTATTGGAGGTTCTAACACTTTTTTATCCGCGCTGGATTTATCAACTATTTCTCCAACAATTAATCAACTGCTGGAAAAACTAAATGTTTAAACCAAATAATAAAATATTTATGAAACAAAAACTAAAGAAATAAATATTGAAATCAAATGTGGAGCCAGACCAAAACCCGGGACATCAGTCTAGATTATTATATCCTGTTAGGAACTTCATCTTTAACAATAAGTGGAAGACTTTGTTTTAGTCTCTCAAGTTCTAAAGAGCGATGGTCAAAAGTACAATGATGTGCATCAATATATCTATGCTTTTTACAAAACATTCCACCACAATAACATCTAAATAAAAATTCTCGTTTTGATTTAGTGCAAACATAACATCTATTATAATTTTCTATAAGTTTGAGACGATGAATGATTGGATATTGAAATGTGCATCTGTGGAGTAATATATGATGATGATACTTACAAAACCTCTTTTTACATTCACATTAATATAATTTATCTTCTTTATCACAAATAAAACATTTTTCAGTCATTATAATATATTATATAAAAAAAATATTTTATTTACCAATAGTATAAGATGGATTGTAATTCTCAAATTCATGATGAATTCAAAAATATGAAAGAACCGATATGTCCTTTTTGCAATCAAAAAATTATAGAACTTGATAAAATGCTTGAGTTATGCTGTAGTGAACAGGATATGGAAACTGTAAATGGTATTAATACCTGTATGAATTGTGGTTTAGTTAATGGTTATGATTTTGTGACAGAGAACTTCAACTTCTATGACAAAATGTATTTGATACGACAAAAATCGATATATCATAGGAAATACCATATTGAGAATGTGATAAATAGTATATCTTATGAGAATGATGTCCAATTGACTTATAGTCAAAGGAAGCAGATTCACAAAGTATTCATTGAGATTGATAGTGTTCTTCATAAGGTTAATGATGAGCGTAAACGGATGATTAGTATTAAATTTATAAAAAAGCAATTATTCAAGATGATCGGGCTTCCTTACAAAGATATCCAAGTAACGAAGTCGAAGAGGACAATCAGATATAAAAAATTTTGGAAAAATGTTCTATCATTGGTTGGTGATAGAATTCAGTTGATAATTAACAAGTGAATTTTTCATCGTATTTACTAAGATACTCTTATTATTTATGAGTATTTTAGTATTCTTTAATATTATTTCAACATAATCTACCCGATTTTTATCAATGACAATTTTGAAGATGGCATTAATGGTAAATGGTAAAAGAGAATTACTATAAACTAGATAATTATTGAAAAGAATAACATCATTAGTATCATCAAGAATTTAAAATGTCCTCCATATTTAACATTATCAGTATAAATAATATGATACCAACCATCAAGTTTTATCCTTAATTTTGTATTATTGTTTGCAACTAATTCAAATGGAAATGATATTGATGGTTTCCATATATGATTTTGTTGGAATTTGACGGTCATTTCATTGTTATGTTTTAACTGTTCAACATATGTGAAATACTTATTTATATTGGACGAAACATACGTATGTAAGGCTAGCCATTGTAATATTCTCACAC
>JAEMPF020003640.1:0-40000 GCA_022496165.2 Catalaphyllia jardinei | reverse complement strand
TGGTGATATCAATGATATTGTATGACCCGTTTCATGTGTAGTAATTTAACAAGTATAATGGATCATTTCAAATAGACCGTACCCAGATATTTGTCGTAGGAGTTCAAACACCACTTTTGAATGATGGAAAGAACATTCCAAATCCTCTCGGGAAATAAATCATCTTTAAGAGCTGTCAGAACAGCTAAAACATATACTTGGCATGCGAAGCAGCTACAGACTTGTTGTAACTGCTCATGAATGGATGTACAAGTAACACCCATAGATCTGCTATTAACAATCCATGGCAACTGCAATGATAAATGTTTTCCTCCATGTAGAACATGGAAAACACCAAACAGTAACATACTTATACTGGGATTGAGAATGGGTCAGAATGGTCAAATGGAACGGTCTATTTCAATCCAACTGGTTCAACCAAGGAAAGTGGTCCACCTTGAAAGGTGGACCGTTTTTTTTTTGTGCAACTCTCCTGGTTGGACCACACTGACCCATTCAGTTTTAGACTGAAATTTCTGGGAATTTTGGTGTTATGGATCATGCTCACAGTGTTCTAATGAATTTTCCTAGCATTTTCTAGATCCCAGTATTTTTTCTCCCTGTTCTCAAATAACTCACTTTATTATTCATTGAAAATATTCCCCATTTCTGATTGGTTAAAACCACACACATAATTCACCATAACCAGCTGCTGTTGACCAAATATTCAACCAATGACATCAAAAGTGCAGCCTGCTGCAGATTATTGAACCGTTGACCGAGGAAACCTAGGGACGAGGTTGTGTTATTTTTGGTGAGCGGAAAAACAAAGAGCAAAATGGCAAGACTTCTTCAAGAACAGGGGAGTATTTTGAATGAATAATAAAGCAATTACGTAAGATGTGAAGAATTCTGCAGCTCTTGGAGGATGTTATCCACCTCGACCTTCGGTCTCTGTGCATAACACCCTCCTTGATCTGCAGAATTCTTCATATCCTACTCAGCCTCATTCAATAATTGTTTTATTAAAAATGTCCCAAAATATAGAAAACTAGACTACAATAAAAGATCCAAAAAATCACGCATACGCTCGCCATTTTTGTAGATCGTGGTATAATGGCTCATATACTAATATGATGGCTTAGCCAATAAAAACTCTCGAATTGCATTATCCAATGATCCAATTTTGAATAATCTATGTCAAAAAAGAAATAAAATGATTGCACCTGTAATGCCATTGCCCTGACAACAGTTTTGTTGTGTTATGAGAAAACAAACCACACGAACATACCCGATGTATTGAAAACACTAGCAGTGCATAATATTTTTCAGTTTTTTCTACTCTCACCAGGCCACACTATAATTAAATGCTCTTTGTACAGAGGAAAGCATTTACAAGTCCCCTTTCAGTTTATTGTTTTTCTGTTTGTAGATTTCAATTCAGTCATGAATATGACACCGTTGAAGAAATCTGTAAAGGAATTCTTAATCAGATGGCTCATAGACCAACCATTGGTATCATATGTGGTACAGGCTTGTCATCACTAGCAGATGTTGTTGATGATAAAGTTTGCATTCCTTATGAGACGATCAAGCATTTTCCTAAAAGCACAGGTATTTACATATACTAACAGTAAAAGGAAAAGGTTGAAGAATTAAAGAGGCCAGTAATTACATGGGTGAATATTTCGGATGGTCTTGTTATTTGATTAAAATATAATTGAAAACTTCCATGTAGAGAAATTATTAAAAGCAAAGTATCCAAAAACAAGTTAAGTTTGAGTTAAGAAACTTTTTAGACACCCTGGAAAAACATTTTTGTTTCTTTTTTGCCACCTTAATGACAACAGTGATGAGGCATCTATCATACAAATATGCTGTGGAGTAGAACATTGTCCTGAGGGAATAATAAATAATAAATTTAAAGCCTTTGCTAGCAGGGTTGTCAAATGTAGCCAGCTACTCCCTGTATTAAAAAAAAGATCTTATCTGTTTTGTTGGCTTTCTTCACTGCTCGGTAATTTTTCTGACTAAAAAGATAAGATAAAGATAAGGTAGCAAGTTGAACTGCTGCACAAAGCTCTGTTAATAAAGCTCCCTGTAGACTGCATGTCAGTAGTTATAGGCCAGTTGTTATGTGCATACTAATGCATTATCTTTAGCGTGTTATAACACGAAATTCAAACGCAGTCTAGTCCTAACGCAGCAAAACGTGTGCGCACGTTTACATTGTAACCCTTCGCATTAAGAACGCGTGTTCGATGTTCACTTGGTTCTGAGCAGTACTATACTTTGCCAACTTTATGCCTAGTACCTCTTCTGGGGCATATGCAGCAGTCCTCCAGATTTTTCAAACTTCCCAATGTAAGGACTCAGTCAAACTTTAGCTTAAATTAGTCAGTATAATAATGTAAAGTACTGTCAGTACTAACTTGCAATGCACTGTATCTTGACTTTTAAACTGATACAATTATGGTTATTTATGACAGTTCAAGGACACATTGGGCAGTTTGTGTTTGGCACTCTTAAGGGAAAAACTGTGGCAGTGATGCAGGGGCGAACGCATTTGTATGAAGGATACTCTGTTGGACAGGTGAGATTACATCCACTTTCAGTGTTACATGTACCTGCATAGTCAACATCTTTTGAACACCTTTCAAGTTGACATACCATCTTTTTCCATATGCTATGTACTGTGAGTGAATGAAAGACCTTTTAACTGACAAGTGAAACTGGCAATTTTTCAGTTATTGGCAGACAAAAAAAAAACAAATATGAAATGATAATTACTGAACTTGATTGGCTGACGAAGACTGTGCACTTTGCATATTTCCTGATTTATGGGATACATGTGAGAGTTTGACAGTAAAGAAGTCCATTGTGCATACATTTTTGATGTAGGCCAGATTACATAGCATGTCCAAAGTTGTCACCTATGCATGTAACAATGAAATAATATCATGATCATATGATATATGATGATGATAATATGAATATTATGATGATAATAGTCTTCCTAGTGCAAGTAGCAGCTTGTTTGGTGGCTTCAGTAACATGCAAACTCAGAGCTGCTATCAGATCTCTTTCTGACCTTTTTCTCTAGAGAAAGATTGATATAATGTTTCAATATACAGTCACTGTGTAATTTATTACTTTGCTGGTTTAAAAGATCACAGCAGGGGTTGTTATTATGTACTGTAGGCCTCACGACTTAAACCAGCCAACTACATGTACATATAATCACAGCCTGGTACAAATCAGTGACACTGTATTTTTATTGTAAATTTCTCAAATGTGGCATAGTTGTCCAAACATGAAAGATGAGTGCCGTGGGAATGGCCAAAGGTATTCCATAGATTAACCAACAGTTTCAAGAGTTTTTTCCAGATTGTTGATGAGTCTGTAGACATGAATTACAGGTGTACTAGTTTCTGCTATACCAACATCTGACTTGTGGAAAATCTGCAGGCTGTTTTATGATTGTTTTTGGCTGGTAAAATATGACATACCACAACCTATTAGGCCATGCTTGTCTTAAACAGTAATACGTAATTTGTGCACGTTACAAGTTAGTGTTTCTGTGCACTTTACAGATCACTCTTCCTGTGCGTGTCATGGTTCGCCTTGGTATCAAGACCCTCATCATCACCAATGCTGCAGGAGGGCTTAATCAGAGTTACAATGTTGGTGATATTATGATTGTAAAGGACCATATTAATCTGGTGGGACTCACTGGAGAGAGTCCCCTGAGAGGTGTTAATGACGAGAGGTTAGTCTATTATTAATAGAACCTTAAAGTTATTACCAATTAGCATACCCCCCCCCCTTCCGATATTGAGCCTATCCAGGGTTACAAGGAAACCAGTTAACCTTGTAAATTTCCTGTCAGCACTAGCCTGAAGATCATTCTCACTAGCCCTCGAATAATAGTTCAATAATCTCATCTGTCACAGTACTTCTAGGGTTTGAATTTTCACACATTTCCCCCCGAAAATTTTCACTTGCCACTCGGACAAGTAAAGTCCGCATATGAGCCAAGTGGCCCATTAAGGTGGAGCTTTTCCTGGTTTCTGTAGCATGAAGCAACTAGGAGTGTTCCTACTCCCCCCTGGATCAAGTTCACTGGTACCCATTTATACTCTTGAGTAGAGAGAGGCACTGTGACAGTAAAGTTTCTTGGCAAGCCGTCACTGCTAAAAGCCATTCAAGTTTTAAATCATAGTCCAACTGGCTCTTAGCCTTGACGAGTTGCAAGTCTTATATATATGGTGGGCTTGGAAAATGTATGGGTGAATTTAATAAAGCAATGGTTGAGTTTTTTTGGGGGGAAGCTTCAGTTCTCGCTAGGGAGTTTTTAATTTCTCACTAGTGAGTTTTCAATTTCTCATTAGCGAGTTTCGAATAAATTTATTTCTCGCTAGCGAGTTTCCAATTTCTCGCTAGCGAGTTTTGGCCAGGCCTCTCTCCCAGGCCTTCACTTAGAAGGGGATTAATAGTCCTGGGGATGAGCTTCCCAAAAAAACTCAACCATCGCTTTATTAAATTCAAACATTACAGGTTTCGTGATTCAAAGTCCCGACCAAGACTTGGCCGAGTGGAGGTCTGCGTCTGGTCACCGACAAAACTGGAAAAAATAATAAACCCCATGCAGAGCAAGAACAGCATCGGCCTATGCCCGCGTGGTTAATTACAAACTGGAATTTGAAAGTGTTAGTGTTTAACACTTCTAACACTTTCAAATTCCAGCATGCCAAAAAATCCAGTTCTTTGTTAATTTACGACAGGGGATGAAAGCATGAAATCTCAGTGTGCGCACTCAGGCGTGAAAGGTCAAGTGGGCAGTTTTCAAAGTCCAAGGGTTTGTTTGCAAGTATTCCCTTCTTTCCCCTCCCTCTACCACCTCTTTTGTTCTTTCCATTTTTTGCGTGGTAATTATTTGCTCACAGACCCCAAATGCTTGCTACGAAAGTTTCTCAGTTCTAGTTACAGGACGGTTTAACGTTAATTGACAGTGTTAATGAAATGTCTATGACAGGTTTGGCCCCAGATTTCCAGCCATGTCTGATGCATATGACAGGTCTCTTGTTAAAACTGTTCACCAAACAGCCCAAGAGTTAGGCTATCAACACTTCATTCGAGAAGGAGTTTATGTTGCTCAGGCCGGGCCTGCATTTGAGACTCCAGCTGAGTATCGATTCTTAAGTATGGTAAGAGAAAAGTTTTCTTTATTTTGTAGATTTGGTCAATAGGTTTGGACAGTCAGATGTTAATGTTTTTATCTTTCAAATGGCTTTGAGGCATTAGGCATATGTGTCACCAATGTTCTTACCACATGCTGATGTCTTCTGTGGTCAATTGAATGGCTTGGTGCAATACGGTCGTAAGTGACTTTTTCAGGTAAATTGTTTTTCCTTCAAAAGTGCCTGAATTTCAATTAAGTAGTAAAACATTCCCATGTAATTTTTTTGGCTGGTTTGCAGGTTGCGTCTGAGAAAAACGAAGTCAAAATATCGAAGCATGCACAATGAACGCAACAAAGTGGAAAAAGCAGAGCATTTCAGCCAAAATAAGATACAGGAGAACGTTTTTCTACTTTACTATAAAGCACATGCAAAAATTCAGGTACTTTTGAAGGAAAAAATTTTACCCAAAAAAGTCACTTACGACCGTCTTGCACCAAGCCATTCAATTACTGAACAGATGCATGCCAACATGCATTTGTCCTTCAATTTATCATAAGTAAGAACCAATTAAAATGTGAGAGTATTTTAATATATATCGATGTACAAAATTACATGAACATGTAGTGTACACGTATATTAAAAATTGTCAATGATGGTCTTTTGTTAATTGGGCAAATATGTCTGTCAGTTGTAATATAATTATGTTGACACCCAACTCTTTTTTTAGGTTGGGGCAGATGCAGTTGGAATGAGCACAGTTCATGAGGTGTTGATAGCAAGGCATGCTGGGGTCAAAGTTTTGGGAATCTCATTAATCACTAATGCTGCCGTCATGGATTATGATGAAACTGGTACTGCTCCAAATCACATGGAGGTGCTACAAACAGGAAAGAAAAGATCTGCTGACATGCAGAACTTGGTGTCAACTGTTGTGGGAAAAATTGAAAATGAAAAATAGCTTTTTTTCCGTTTTATTTGAGGTTACACCGTAGTAAACTGATTGTTTAAATTAGCGTAACATGTTCTTGCAATTCAAAGGGGTATATGCAGGGGAGGGGTGGGTGGGTGGTGTGGTTTGATTTCTCAATTTCAGGAAAGGAATGCAGAGCCAGAGTGAGCCGCTGTTAGTGGGGAGGAGCATTGTGTGACGACCCTAATTACGGCTGCGTAGGAGACTAAGTAATATATAATTACTGTTAGATTATTCACTCTATCTGGGTCGCCTGTGCCTACAGTCCTTATTTGGAAACATAGAGACATAGTTATCATACATGTACCTGCCAACTTGCAAAGGTATGAGATTTTATTCTGGAATCACAAGGATTTTTTAAGATGACCCATTCAAGGCAAAATGTTATTAATCAGGATTATTCAGAACCTCTTTGTTTATAAACATAACCTGACTTTATAACTACTTTTCTGTTCTAAAATTGGAGAACCTGAATCATGAATGTTCGGTCTTTACGGGAAAATCTGAAACCTTGGGGTCCCCATGCCATATTGACTGAGCAATGACAATGAGGCAAGGTTTGTGTTTGAGATTTTCACACAAAGAGACCTCAATCTCAGCTGATAGTTAATCTTACTAAGAAGGTGCAAATGAAAAATAATTAGACCTATAAACTACTAACGACTGACCTGTAGATTACCTTGTTTGTTCGCTGACTGTAAATCTACAGTTTGGCAAAGGTTTCATAACATGCACGAGAAAACCATCACTCAACTGCCAGTAAATTGCCAGACATTTACTAGTTAACTGTTGGTTGTCTGTCATGGCCAACCAGGTTTTATCTTTTAATATTTGTAATTTATGGTAGTTAATAACCAAGTGTTTTGGTACAAAATGTAGTTGTTACTATAAAAGATATTTTAAGATGGTGGAGGACTTTATTTGAACTGTTGCATAAGGGTAATTATTTTATTAAGGGTAATTATTTCTAGTGAATGTTTGCAACACTATTATTTTATAACTGGTTATACATTGTAGTGCCTTTGTCAAATATAATATATTTTAAATATGTGTCTTAGATATTTAATCTGTGAAAATTAAAGGATTATAAACACACTTTGTTGTCTTGTACATTCTTCATTTACACATGAATATCTGTACTTGTTTTCTTATATCATCAGCATTTCTATTGGTGCTCATAGTAATTTGCACTAGTTGGTCTGTGGAAAATTTACACTGGACCTCAGCTCAAACTTATTAAGTAAGAGGTATTTATCTTGGTACGAAAAATTATTGCGTGACTTGGAAGATTCGCGAATATGCTAATTTTGTCTCGAATCCTCTTGCATATTTAATTAGTATCGCATGACCGTGATTAAGCAATTTATTTTAGTCGTTGCTGTAAATAGTTTAATATTGTAATCATACTTTATTTAGTATTGCTGGAAGTTCTAGAACCCTATGCTGTGAAGTATATAAGCGAATCAGTGTAGTTCTTAGATGGTTTTTCCCAGGAGTGTTTTGAGAGAATTATCTCGTGAGTCAGTAGTGTCTATTGAAGTGTGACGAAGGTCGTGTGTAAAGTGACGGCAGTGGTCGTGTTTGTTGAAGTGTAACAGAGAGGTTATGTGGATATCTGGCAAGAGGCCGTGTTCATACAAGAGTGACAGAAGTCGAAGTATAGTTTACAAGCCTAGCGTGTGCTTGTTGTGAAGTCTTGTGTGGAATTACTGCATTCATCTGGAATAACCTTGTTGCTGTTCTGACACCCCTTCTTTCTGTTTAGACTACAAACTACCTACCACTTAAAAACATTTGAACTTGTAACATATCTTAGAGAATAACGTATAAATTGCTATTATTATTTATCATATAATGGCCAGAGGAGTGGGCAAATGGGATCCTACAGGAAAATGTTGTTCTTTTTGCCATATTATGAGAACTTCATTATTGATCAATTTTGTTCAAGATTACTGAATATTGGCTTCTTTCATTTTGTTTTATTTGTGTACTTTTAAATCTAGCTGTTCTGGTCCATAAATACATGCACACAAATGCACACAAAATGATCAGACCCCCCCCCCCCCCCGCCCCCAACCCAGCAAACTAACAACATCAATGTAACAAAAGAGCAGCGGTCTTGTCTTTTTAGCAGAAGTCAGTTGCTGATACTATTTTAAAAAAAAGGGACACACTCAGATTGTCATTTCAGAGAAAATTTGCATATCACAGAGACTCGATCCGTACTGTTTTTAACCAAATATGATAAAAACAGCATTATAGGATGAGTAAAAGCACACTCAAAAACAGGTTTTTCAATAAACGGTAGAAAATCAAGCAGAACACTGCAAAGATTGAAGTAGTAAAGCAGGTCGGTTGGGGACCTAAAGGAATGTGGGGTCAGGGGTCACACACATTCCATGCCTGGGTCACGCCACACGTCAGGCATCACACCATCAAATCACGCCACACCGTGTCACGTTTCAAGAACTTTAATTAAAAAAACGGACGCTTAGCTAGTTGCATGAATTGCAGATAACCGTATTTGTAATAGGGTTCTTTCCAAAACAAAGCGGGGTTTTTATAAACATAATTGTACATGATCCTGCCGTACGGTTTGCACCGTTTGATAAACCAGGCCTCAGGGTCGGGCACCGTCTCTGGCGCTGGGTGTTCGACGAAGGCGTCCAGACAGAAAGCGTGACCCAGATGGTTTCCTCTTTCTGTGGTGTAGTGCAGTCCCAGGGACACTGTAAGATACATTACAATAAGTTTAATCAAAAAACGGTTTCCTACCACGCAGAAAAGCTAGAAAATTACAATCGTAATAGGGTTCTTTGTTGAACAAGACGGGTTTGCGATAGGTCCAATTGAACATGATCCTGCCTTTGGTTCTGAAATCGTGTAACCATCCTCTCTCGGGCGTCAGGTGAAGGTGAGCCAGGTGGTTCCCTCGGGATACGCTGTAGTCGATTTGAAGTGGCACTGCAAAGATACATTTCACCAGTGAAAAGGGTCGTAGTGCAAAGGATCGTAACACCCCAGGTGGCGGCGGACACCCCCCTTGAGGTTCCAGGGAAAGTAGCAGTATGTTATTCTTAGACCTAGGATCAAAAGGAATCTGTCAGGGCTCAGGATCAGGAAACTCTATGGTGGATAGGAATCTGTCACATGTTGTGATGTGACAAAAAGTGTGGGGGAACATTAATCCGTCCCATGGAAGGGTGGCATCGTAGCGTCGTCTGTTGTGACTCTTGCGGGCAGCAAATTGGTCCGTGTACCAGAAGTAGTATACGGGTCTCATCTCTCTCCCTGGAAGAAATCGTGAGGTAGTTTCAGGAATTGTTGACAACCGTTGACATGACAGAAAACGCGAAGGTGAGGGTATTCTGACAACAGGTGTGCGCGGAAGTGGCCTGGTGGGGTCATGTAGTACCAGGGGGGTCTGTTGTAGTAATGTGACATGTCAGGGTGTACCGTGTAGAACCAAACATAGTGCACGGGTCTGTTTTCCTCATCTAGATGGAGAAAACATGACGCGTCAGATCACCCTTGTTGAAGAATTCATGGTGGGAGGCTCTGTAACTGATTTCTGAGGTGATATCCCTGAAGTAATAGGAAACGTTGACCTTTCCGGTCAGTTGTACTCGACACTTGCGTGAATCTACAAAGGTGCGTACTATTCCCAGGTCGTTGGCGCATTTTTCATGATAGTGCCAGTGGTATTGCATGGCAAAGGTCCGAATGGCCCCGTAGACATGGGGGAGAGATGTGAAAAAGGGAGCTGTGAAAAGAAAAGGGTATTTTTAGTCAAAAAGGAAAGGGTTGCCCTCGGGAGGTAAAAAAGGGGGTTCCTCCTCTTCTTCGGGATGTAGAGGGACACCAAAGATAAAGATGAACGCCCCGTCGACGGCATGACTCAGGTGGTAGTCTTGGGGAAACAGTCCTCTTTCACAACTCTCTTCACTGTGACACCACCAGCGGAGACCCGACGCGTGCAGGATATTGTCCTCGGGGAGTTGGTGGTGAGTCGCACCGTCACAATAGCGCGTAAGGACGGTGTCGGAGACACGGAAGTAAGTGACAGGTAACATCGTGTGGGGTAAATCTGAAGTGGAGAAAGAGAGGTTCTTAGTCCGAGTCCCAGAAGGGATCGTCGGGTGATGGCCAAAAAGGACGGAAGTGTTGGTAAAGTGAATTTTTCGTCACGGGAGAAGGCACTTCCCCGCGGGGGGCATGGGGCTACGAGATCTTCTATATCACACCCGGTGCTTAACTCCACTCGAATGGAACATAAGGGGTGCAGATGTCTGTGAGGTTCTTTCGCTGTACCGTAGGGTCTTTGAATCTGTAGGGTTTCTAGGAGTTAAACAAAAGGTGTCGCAGGTGAGGAAGTATTGAGGGGTCTCGTGACGCTTTGACGAGACAATCAAGATGTAAGTCCACACGAAGAAATCGGGTTGGAAACAATAGGTGATGTTGATCTGTCAATTCGAGAAGAGAAGGTCTGTGTTTAGAGTTTTTTTCTCAGGAAGGGGAAACCGTTTCGTAATATTGTGATATAGTTGGCTCTTAGTTTGCGCGGAGAAAGTTGGGCTGGAAAGGGGAGAGTGCAAAGGAGTTTTTCGTATCCCTGGAGCTGTAGAGGTCTGCATTGGTGGTGTAAGTGACAGTGACCCATTACTCTGTTCTCCCTTGTGGATGTTACCATGGCTAGGGGTACGTCTGGAGATAGAATAAAGATTTTATTACAAAGTTTCTAATTTATTTTTCTTTTTTATAGCGTTACGGAATATATTGTCATCGTGAGGGTCGAAAAAGGAGAAAAAAAGACTTTCGCCACTTCCTTTCATGAAGCAAAGGTCCGCCATTAATTTCGAGGCTATTATCTCCAGTTCACAGTCTTCATGCACGTGGAAATGATAAGGGTCACCGTTCGGTCTGGGTTTAGGTTGCCAGACCATCCATCGTGTAATTGTTTTTCAGTCTTTAAATGAAAGGATTGGATTGCGGAATACGGTTTCATCCGAAGGGTTTAGACCGGACCTTTGCCAGGGAAGGTTATCGTCGGGTACTAAATAGGGATGATCACATATTGTGAATTTTTTGCAGAGGGCGTTTACTTCCACCGCACACAGTTGGTGAGTATGGTAGTGATAGGGGTCGCGGTCTTCCGTTATTCTCAAGAACAACCAATCTTGAATGGGTTCTTGTCCCGAACATTGCATCATCCATCGTTGGGAGGGTAATTCTAGGAGTAATTGAGAGAGTAAATCGGTTTTTGTCTAAAAGCGTTGCGAAAAGTGGTCGTGTTTACAACGCTTCAGAATTATGTGACCATCCCTACATAGTCTCTTATTGCTACATAACATGGCGGTTCGGTGAGCTTGGTCCACTTCTTTTTCACACCTAGTATGAGTATGAAAGTGTATAGGGTCTTGGCGTAGATTGAACATCATCATGCAGAGGGCCTCTTGGGGATGCCAGTAAGAGTGAGTGTATTTGCAAAGCCATCTCTGTTGCGTCATGTCTGAAAAGAGAAAGGGTACGCAAGCTCACCGATCCGTTCTCTTTTTATATTGAAAGATTATTTTAAAGTGACACGGACGTTCTCGAGGATTTAGAGTTAGGAAACAGGGGTCAAAGTGTATGGCATCTGCTTGGAAGGCTGGCTCTGCAAAAGGTTTAATCTCAGTGGTTCTGGCAGGTTTAACCCCGGCTTATCGGTGCATATTCTGGTTCCTGAGGGAAAAAATCGTGTTTTTGTTCAATATTGACCGTCACGGTCGGAAGAGACATTTCCATCACTCTCGTCACTACTGTCAGAGGAGGAGGAGGAGGAGGAATTGAAAAGTTGACACCGGCGAGGAACGCAACGACGGTTCTCTTTTGGTTCACGAGAACATTTGTGACGGTGACAGTAGCGACATACCAGACAGTGTCGAAGTTTACCGCATCCTACGAGGGTAAAGATTACAAAAAATGATGGTCTTCTTCACTGTCTGAAGTCGGTTGATAGTTGGAGGAGACATAATCATCCTCATCCTCATCCTCATCACTACTTTCGGAGGGGTTGGAAGACATGTAACACTTGCGAGGAACGCAACAAAGGGTCCCATTTGTTTCACATGATTGTTTGTGACGGAGACAGCCGCAGGGTTCACTGTGATGAATTTCGCCGCATGCTGGGGGAGCAAAGGTTACATTCATGAGGTCCACAGACAAGTCTTCGGGTGTTGTAATTATAGATACCGTAGTGTAATTTCTTTCTTCTCTCAAACAGCACAGGCATGTATCTACGTATCTGTCTGGAAGGTACTGAGAGAAAACGGGAGAACCAATTAATTCTGAGCACACGGAGGATGTCGTTTTCTGAAACAATCATCGTGACCGCAAAGGAGACCCCGGTGTCGCACTAAAAAGATTCCATTTTCTGAAAGCAAAGGTCATGACAATAGACGCTACTGAGATTGTAGTGGTTGACAGTCCGGCCAAACCAATATTGTATGGGTAGGGATTCATCTATGTCATTGTGTTCTGTAATCAACAAAATTCATGACAATGGAGTCCTTCGTAGTGGTCACCGTCAATCCAGTAAAAGTCATAATGTACGGGGAGAGCTTCATTTATATGGTTTGCTGTAACATGAGTCGTGGCAAAACATTATCAGGTAGTAGTTCTTAATTGCATGCCAACAGGGTAGTACTTCACGGAGTTCGCCAAGTCCTATAACAAGGGTCATGGCATACTATTATCTTATAGTGGGTTCCAAAATCGTTCCATACCGTCCATAAACCGTGTAGTGGAGGTAGACATATCTTACCTGATGGAAAGATGATCGTATCGTTAAGAGGGTGAACAGGTCGGCGCGGCGGATCTGTTTAGGGGAATGTAAAGATGACCTGCATATCTTAAAGCAGGACGACGGAGTCTTCGCCACCACCTACACTCTCTATGCCCTCGATGATCTTTCCATCTCCCCAGGGCTGAAAAAATTTAAATGTTTTACCTTAGTGGGATATTCCCACGCAACCATGAGGATTCCTAAAGAACATGTGTTTATAATCGAGTCGCCAAGGGAGGATGCGACCTGCAGGTATCAAGACGTCCATGGGCGGGGTGCATTTGTCATGCATTCTTTCTACGTGATTGATGTAACGGAGGTGCATCAATATGGTGGGAAAAACTGAAAAGATAATGAGGTCTTTGAATTAGGACGTACCTCAAAACCTCGCCCAATAAAGTCCGGTACCCGGAAGTCGTATCAGCCCCGTGTGCAGAGTAATGGGACACAGTCCGGGTTCGGGGTCACAGTGCCAAAAATCTGAGAATTAGAGTTCAGTGTTACCTGAAACCGATGAACGTTGCAGAAGAAGAGGTCAACGTTCCCGGGGTCAAAGTTCTGGAGGGTGTCCGCATGAAAAGATCGTACATTGTATACTTCTGCACCTTCTGCACGAGTATATTAGAATTACCGAACTATGTTTCTTGCATCTCATATACATGAAATCCATCAACTCCTGCAGGGTGTAAGTTCGGTCGATCTCGTCACATAATTCTTTGTAACAATCCACGTGTACGGTTCGCACACCCTGGGGATGAATTGCAGTCGTATGAGATGGAAAACTACGGTATTCTTTAAATTTACCTGAACTGATGATCTCGTGGTCGGTATCGACTTTGATGGCCAGCAAGTTTCCACAAACACTGCAAGGTGCCAGAGCATGGTGGATCAGATCCCAGGCTCCATTGTGTAGCTCTTTTCTTTCCAGGGCACGTTGAACATTGGCCGCACTGACGATCATGTCACTTATCTCTTGAGGAAGTACCTTGCCAGTTACTTCTGCACACTTCTCCTGCATCACGGTGGTCAGGTCCAAGTTCCCCTCATCACTCTTTTCCATTCTTCCAGGTCCACTGGCTCTGAAATTAAAGTGTGAGGGTCAGCTCAAAATCGTCATTTATAATTTTTTATAAACATGTCAAGGGAGTCCCTGCCCTCCTGACGCTTGGCCAAGAGAAAGGGAAAGCGAAGAACTCCCAGAAATACCAGACACACAAAAGGGACATCAAACCAACTAATGAAATTCTTTACAACCACAATTGGAACATCAAAATCAACAATGACCACACCAACCAATCAAATTCAAGACAATCTATTAACCACCACAATCAAAACCGAAAACTGAAACTGAAAACTGAAAGTGACACTGAAACAGACGCCAAATTATCTAAAGTATCAAGAAACCACCACATTCTCAAACGTACCCACTACATTCTCAAACGTCACAACAGAAGAGCTAGCTAAACCACTCAACAACAACCACAAAAACCGGATGACAGTATCAACCACATAACAGTAGCTGCCCCCACCTTGGTTCGTATTCCAACTGTTGCAGAATCTGAGCACCGGGTCGAAAGTGACCTCGAGTGAAGCAAGTCCACGTGTCGGACTCCTCGGGTTGTTTCAGTAGAGTGTCGGGAGTTCGGTAGAACTTGTTCCGCCCTTCACATTTCCCACACCCCTCCTCAGCATGAGCTTGGCACTTGTTGCACTCCTCGACATGTAGTCTGCGTCTTTGAGCCATGACTGCGCGAATGAAGTGAACTGGACCGAGGTCTCGACTTTTATACCGTGGCACTGTGACGTAAAAATGACGTCACCGGGGGGATGGGGGTATCCCCCCTTTCGTTCCCACGTGACGATATCCCATGATTCCAACACACTATATAGTGGGCAGACTATTTTTGACTCATCACAGTTGACTCAATCAACATGGCCGCCAAACAAGTTATCAATACTACTCTTATCGTCAAAGAGGGTCAACTCCGAGAGATGATGGATGAGATACTGACACATCACGAGGTGGGTGGATTGTTCATCACCCCTGAAAAAAACGAGATCCTTCATCAAGTCCTGGGGGGTTTGAAAGATTTTATGCAGCTACCCTGTAGAATCCAGGAATTGGCGGGGTACTTTACACCTGTGGGGGAGAAGTGCGCCACGGAAGAGCAACACTGCATCAATCGCTTTACCCTGGGGTTGACCAGTCAGGAGATGAAAGAATGGAGGGATTTGTTTTTTTGAAAGAAAGGAGGGAGCAGTCCACCCTATCCTTCAGTTTGTTGGAGAAATCATTGAACGCGGTGTCATAAAGGAAGAACACTTTATTATAGAGAACTGTTTTAAGCTTAAACACTGCATGGAACACAATGCTTGTAAACTGATTCACAGATTCGCCTCTAAGACTAAGGTTGTCAGGTTCTGTTGCTGTAACAAACAAAATTGTCAAGCTTTTTGCAACTACAATGTCATGAAAGGTCGTGACCTTCCGGATGCTGAGGAAATTGAAGTCGTTGCTTTTATCGACTAGGTTTCCATGGCTTCACCGCTCTGTAAGAGATTGGTGAAAGCGTCGACTAAAACATTTTGTAGATCAAAGTAAGACAATGGCTGTCCAAGTATCACTCTAGGTTCATTGTTAGAATAAAAATGTTGCTCTATTTCTCTGGCTAGTTTGGGTACCACCAACAGTTCATCTAATTTTAACCGCATAGCGTAATCTAGACGTTGAGTGGTGAACAAAACACCATTGTTCCTAAAGTGTTGGGGCGGTGCTGGGATCCGGGTGAACTCGAATTCCTGTCGGTCCTCTCTGTAATTGATCATGTAAAAGTTGACACCATTGAAAAGAAAGCATTCCACTGGCACCAAACTTCCTTCGACAGTTCGCGAGCATAGCCTGGGTAATAACCACTCTTGCCATTGGGGGCGTCGGCTTGCTAGCTCGTGCAGTGTCCCCCACCACTCGTTCCCACTGCCGTAACGAATGAGGTTACTGTCTAACACGAAGATATCCCCAGTGCCTTCTCGGTTTTCTATTGTCAACAACTCGGGCGTCACGAAACGCTGTAGGTACTCGTAGACCTCGTTGCTGTTGGTGTAGATACTTGAGTCCATCGTTTCATACAAATGTTTTTGTTTGCTACTGCCATCGAGCTTTTATAGGTACTAGGTAGGATCGAAAGCCGCCAATCAGCGCACACCACGTGGCGCACAGCGAGTCCAACGTCGGTTCCTCAGAGGACAATTGGCCAATGGGATGTCCTCATTTTTCACATACATGGTAGCCTGGTGACCATAGTAGTAGCGTCCAAAGTTCGGATACTGTTTGTCGAGGCGGGCCTTGCTGGCTAACGCCCACACGAGTTGACGCACCTTGTAACTGTAGCGCGTGATCAGGTCTTGCACTTGACGGAAACTGTGACATTCATTGATGGCCTCGAAGATGGGAATGAGATCGGAGTGTTTGTCATATCTTGTCAATGAAAACTTGTAGTGTCGACAGTGTCGTTTGAAGGTGGGAAACCACCACGCCTCGCTACGTAACATGTTCTCGTACGAAATGAAGCTTGCCAGGGTTCGGGTCTCTCTTTTGTGAGTGCTGTAGGATCAAAATCCTACAATGGGCCAGCGCCACGTATCCTTTGTTGATTGGTTAGAGACCTAACCCCACTTTGCCACGCATGATGAGTTTCACTACTTTTTCCGTCTTGGTTTTTTTGCCAGGTAGTTTGCCTATGGCCTTGATCATCTTGCGGTCAGCGACCCACTTGTCACGCTGATTCCGAGCCTTGGAGTAATCGATGTCGTGCTGTTTGGCCAGTCGGTCCAATCGATTGATTCCCGGGTCTCCACGCTTTAACCGCATCTTGAGTTTGGTGCCAGGCCCCATGTATTGATAGCCCGGCCAATGCCATTCCCTGCCCGTCTTGGCAATCAACTTTTGCACGTCGAGTAGACCCCCTGTCTGCCTTCTACTTCTTTTTCTTCTTGAACCTGTCTTGGAGGTAACTTTCCCACGACGGCGACCCTGTCGGCCTCTTTTTCCTCGAGCGTAGGTCATAGCTCGGTCTTCCTGTGGGTGTGTCGCTATCGTCGCTGTCGCTGTCGTCGCTGTCGTCACCCTTCCGAATAGACGACGTAATCCGAGTGCCTCAACCGCTCCCTTTTAGCTCCTTTTATGGCAGATTGTGTTGCACTTTCTTTTTGTTTTCTCTTGCCTGTGTGTTGGTTTGCTTTTTTTAACAAGGCGTCTTTTTGTCTTTTAGTGAGCCCTGAGGTCGACGGTGTGGCTGGTAGAAGACGTCGTGCAGGCGTGGATGCAGCTCGTCGAGGTGTGACCGCCCCCGCTCTTGGACCATTCCTGTTGAGAGGTTTGAGAAGTTTCTTCACAAGAGCTTCGGAGGGGGTGTTCACCAGAGGTTCCGGTTCGTCTTTGTTGGCACCGTAGGATCCACCCACTTCGCCCCCAGTCCTCAGACGTTTGGTCATATTCATTCTTTTACGGTTCAAAGGACGCACCAGATTGAGAGCCATACTTGGAGGTAAGTTACTGTCTAGAATTACTTCTTCGGTGGCTCCCAGATCCCCCACCTCTTCCAACACCGTGTTGGTGGTGGCTTGTTGTTTGAAGCGTTGACGTAGGCGCTCAAACTCCCCCGTGGGCACCATCATCATGTCGCGCATCTCTTTCGGTGTCCAATTTGTCTTGCAAGTCCCTGACTTGTTGTCTCAATCGACTGTTTTCACCTCGTAACAACACCACCGTATCTTTTCTGCTTTGACAGGTGCTGCATAAAGTGATCGTCTTGCCTGGAGGTGTGCGGGCCAATTGGAGCTGACACGAAGTGCACAGGTACTTATCGCTCAAGTGATGATACTTGCGTAACATTTCGTTGTAGCGCACATGCTCGTCTTGGAAATGTTTTTCTTCTTTTGGCAACTTTTCTTCGGCTTTGTCCAAGGCGCGGTTGAGTTCTTGGATGATGGCCATCAGTCGCGCCAAAGGGGGTTTGCGAGGGTCGATGTCTAATACGGACATTGTCGGTGACAGCAATCGAGTCCTTTCCAAAAACCACCTCCCTTTTGCGCTCCGAGTAGTCGTTTCCTCGCTTTCAGAGACGTTTTGCGTTTGGCCAGCTTGCGTAAGACCCCATTATGTCGTTTCAGCGAGGTGACAGTCGCCTTGGAGATGGGTACACGCCCCTTCAAGGTGTTGAGCACCAATTCGCTGACAGCATTGATTTGATCTTTGTTGGCATAGTCCAATAAGGCTTGACGTCGTTTGTGATTGGCTTCTCGAAGAATACTCTGCAAGAAGGGTCGCTGCCGCACCATACGGTGGTTGCCTGCCATGGTGATCTTTTAACGATATGACCGTCGTTTCTTTCTCATCAGTCTTTTTATGGTCTTTTTTCCTGCATAGGAGGCTGCCCCGCTCACAGCACCCAGACCTGCAGCTTTCCCCACGGCTGCCAGTATCGGTACTGCGGCGGCCAAAGGTAAGACCCCTCCCCGCTGTCGCCTTCTACGCCTGGTTACTCGTCTTCTCCTCCTCGGCATTGTCACGAATGAGGGGTCTGGGAGAAGCTTCACTCCTTTTATGGAGGGATACGTCCCTGAAGTGTTTGGTGTATTCCTTGATCATGGCATCATTCACCGGGGGTGACAGGTCAGTGATTGTTTCCTCGTTCACTTGACACTTGACTAAGAAACCTTCCACATCGTCTAGAACCGCCCCTCGACAGTAGTTGTGTATTTCTATCATTAATTTCTCGTAAGTAGTGAAGGCGAAACGACACATGTCCATCTTCAAAGGTAATTTCTTGAAATCCATCCGCCCCTTGATGAGGGTACTGAAGGCTGTCAATGCTACCATGATGAGACTGTCCTGCCACACGCTACTGACCACCATACCCACGGCAATGGACAGTAGGACCAGACCGTTGAAAAATCCATTAAGTCGCTTGAACCTCAAGTACATCTTTTTCCTGTACCACATTTTGCGGTGAAAGTCTGCATAGAGTTCATCGAGCCGCTGCAGCAGCTCTTTGTTCACCACCTCTGTACCTACCCCCGTCAATCCCACTTCTAGCACCATCTCCTCTCCGGTGTTTTCTCAAGAATGAGGGGTAGGGTACCTGGACTCTCTTTTTATGTAGAAGTTCTGTCATTCGTTGGGCCTTGTACTTGAACCTTCGTATGAGACTGAGAAGCGGAAAGGGGGGTTCCAGGTCCTCATCAACATCATCATACCAGGAGGAGTGGTTTTTCACAATACTCTCCACCTCGCGGTAACTCTTGCACTCTGTGACCTTCAACATGAGGGCGTGCTGATGATGAAAGGGGTTCTTGTATTGCAGGGTTTGTTTAGATAGTTGCAGAAACCTGGGAAACCAGAGACGTTCACTCCTCAACATAATGACAGCTGTTCCTGGTGAAGCGAATGCATCTGTCTTCGGGCACGCCCAGTTTTATACGCTCGCCTGAGATGGCCAGTTCGATCCAGTTCATCACGGCTTCTCGGAACCAGGTCTCGCCATGGTTCCAGCAAATCAGAGCCACAGTGTGCAGGTCTTGGGTGCGGGGACTACAAACCAGTTTGACCGCCTCATAATCCAGGGGATCCCAACTGTCCCAGAGTTTGTACGATTCGCGTACAATCTTCTTGAATTTGGGAAACCACTCTTCCTCGTTATCGCGATTAAACCAGTCAAAGCGATAGTTCATAAAATCGACAATGTGCCCCATGGGTACGCTCTTGAGTAAGTCAGTCATGTTGTCAGTTCGATCCGCTAGCTCTGGATGAAGTGCGATGCACGGTGGGAGGACGACCATCTTTATAGGTGGTGGTAATGGTATCTGTGTGTGTAATACCCGCAATGTGTCGCCCACCTGTGCGACGACGCAGTGCTCTCAAGAGATCATCAAGATCGTTGTGAAGGTCGCGTCGAGCACGTCTTCTACGTCTTGCCCCACCTCCATCTTCTCCGTCACCTCCACCTCCTCCGTCACCTCCACCTCCACCTCCTCCGTCATTCAAGACCTCCTTCCATTTGGTGGGAAAGGACTGGGTCAGAAGTGTACGAATACCCACTTGATCGCGTGGATTTTTGAAGGCCACGATGTAGTGTGCGTTACGGGAGATGGTCTTGGCAAATTTACCCGGTGGAAAAATATCCTGGGTTAAAAACAACACGGTGATCTTGCGATGATGTGATAGTTTGGTGAAGAGGTCCACCACTTGCTTGTCCTTGCTCCCCTCTTCCATGAGATCGTCCAAAATTAATAAACCTCCCTCCATGGGGTACCACTTGTCGAAATTGGCACTGTCAGGAATGCCCTCGTGGAAATGCACGTTGGCCTTTTTGAGAGGTTCGAAGGCCTGTTGCCACACCCCATAGCAGTAGTGTACCACGCGGGGTGTGTCGGGCCACAAGTCCTGGTTTTGTAAGATGAGTTTGGTGGTGAAGACGGTCTTGCCACACCCTGAAGGACCCGCCACAATGATGCTGGAGGGGTGACGAAACTTGAAGGCGGGCATTACTTCACCCATGTCGACAACGGTTTCTTTGCGTCGGGTATCCTTCGAAACAGCGATTGTAGTGTTGTGCGCTTGTCCACACAGTTACTGACTCTTTTAACCTTTCTAGGTGCCCGCATCTTCTTGCGATATCGGGCTTTCTTGCCATAACGGTCTTGCAGTCTGGGGGCTGCGTCGATCAGCTCTGCATCACTCTTG
This sequence comes from Catalaphyllia jardinei, assembly GCA_022496165.2. Classification (NCBI taxonomy): domain Eukaryota; kingdom Metazoa; phylum Cnidaria; class Anthozoa; order Scleractinia; family Caryophylliidae; genus Catalaphyllia; species Catalaphyllia jardinei. The sequence goes on along the minus strand of JAEMPF020003640.1, from coordinate 19,304 downwards.
GTGATAAGATACTTCGCCGAGGTTGGCTTCTTTCGGCGACGAGTCCGTTTTCTCTTGGGAGCTCGTTTTCGGAGACCCATATCTTCAAGCGTGAGGGGTTCTGAACCCCCATCGTCTATGCCCGTGGGTACAAGGGGTGTCTGCAACGCCGTTGTCGGGTTGAGTGTCTCGCCTCGGCGCGCAAACCATTTCACTTTTTGTTTCGGTGCACTCTTCACTCTCACCATGATGTCCGTGTCAGTGCAAAGTGTCAATTGGTTGTCACGTCGCTAGGTGATCACATTATATTACAATTCATGGGTGATCTTTTCATGTATCCGTTGTCGATACCCCACGAAGTGTAACTCTTGGTACCCCCGTTGTTCTTGTACTGTTTATACTTGTCTTTGATACTCGACACGGTCTTCTTGGCTTTGTTGCTATCTATCTTGGACCACATACGTCGGTCCGAGACAAGATTAAAACCTTTTTTGAAATCCACAAAGACTGGTTTGACACCAGCACCCTTTCGAGTTCTCGACCGCCTCTGGTGGTTTTCTTCTTCCTTCCTTTCTTGCATTTTCTCTTTACGCTTGGCATGCTGACACGGTTATGAGGGCGAAAAAGTTGCCCTTCTATTTTATAGAGGTCGAAAAAGTTGCCCTTCCATTTTATGGAGGGCGAAAAAGTTGCCCTCTCTCAACGCCGTCTGCGGTACCGACGCACGTTGTCACTTATACCTTTGAAGGCTTGACCTGCCAACTTGACACCCATGGTGGTAAACGTGGCGGCGGGACCCGCCAGAAACATGCTGGCCCCTTCGGCAATCTTGTCGACTACACGAGGTTTTCTTCTGAAAAGAGCACCTCCTCTTTGTTTGCGACGCCTTCTCTTTACGGACCGTCTACTACCTCTTCGTCTGCTGGCCATAATCAATTGCAACACTCCATATAGGTTTACACACTTTTATTTGTTACTCTGTTTAAAACATCGTTTACAGACTTGTTTCCATTCTCCATCGTTTTGCACCAAGTCTTTCATCATCTGTCCTACCAACTCGTCGTTGCTAAGGTAATCACGAGGTGCAAAGAGGGTCAAAAAATCACGCATGGTGCCTCCTTTACTCTTAAGCATCAAATAAAATAGAGCGTAATAACCGCACGTTTGACTGGTCACGGCCTGCACGCTCTTAGCGTTAGTGTTCATGTCGTTGCAATGTCTCTCCATCCATTCGATCAGGGGTGTCACTCCAGGGTACTTTTCCAAAGGTAACGCAAAACTGTCAAACAGCTCACACGTGCCCTCCTGCAACCACAAGCCCAACCAATGAGTGCCAGGTTGACCCGCGGGGTCCGTGTTCACGATGTAAGCCTGCGGGTACCGTACGAAGAGTTTTGGGGGCAGTCCATCACTGGGTATGGCACCTCCGTACACGCCTCTCAAAGTGGGATGTTTAGAAGCCAAGTAATCCAACTGTTCATTGCTCAAAGCCACTTTTTCCATCTCAAGTGTGAATGTCGTACCTCACAACTCCATTGGGGTGGATTTCGATGACATTTTCAAATTCGCCATACACGATGACCGTCAAATCTTGTCCAGGGTCGGCTCCGAAGGTAATGACGACTTGTAGATCACCTGTCAGCTCGGGGTTGAGTACTGGACTGTCCACGGAGTTGTTGGCTGTGAGATCAAAGGGCAGCAGGCACGCCCTTTTACCGTTTCCCCAATCTTTTCTTTTTATCAAGTTTCCTTTTCCTCTGCTAAAGCAACCCGTCGCTTCTAAGTACCGGTGGTAACCTCGGATGTCAGCATGGGCGTCACCGTGGTTGAGCTCCAGGGTCTGGTAGGGATACTCTTCACCATTGAGAATCAACTTGATGGAGGAAAGGTTGAAGAGTTTGTACCCGAAGGGGTTTTCGGTGGCGGCACCGTTGATGGCCGCTTGCTTCACCAGGGCCACAATGACTCTGTTGGGGATCTGTTTCATGAAAGGATCATCACATCTGAAATAACGGCTGTCATTGGGGTGATTGAAGGTGCGAATGGCTGTTCGGACCACTGGGTAACTCACTATTCTTCCTCTATTTCTTTGCAATCCTAGTTCGGTCTCCACGCTGGGTTCTAGTTTCACTGTGCGCACAATCAAGGATGTTTTGAGGTCAGCTTCTGTCATTCTAGCATGCACTGCATTGGCATAGATCATTGTCCACACGTCAGGATCGTTGAGATACAACTGCAGTTGAATTTGGACATTGGGTACCAACAGCTTAGTCATCCTGAAAGTCTCCAGAGCAGGTCGGAAACGAAGTGTCACAGTGTTCCCTCCCAGGTATTTCGCTCGGTCCAGCACCCATCTCTTTTGGTCATCAGGCAGGGCAGTGAAGTGAGCATGAGGTGTGAGATCCAATTTATTAGCTGTCAACTCGTCACCATCCCCATCATCAGGCACGTCCAAGCAATCGTAAAAGCCTTGACATGTCAACAGGTCTTCTGTGTCTTCTTTGTCATTATTGAGCAGAGTCTCGATGAAGGCTAACTGGTGGTAGGTGTCCGTCTGGGGGGTTATGAGGGTTCCATTCAGACGCATAACGATCTGTTTGAAAAAGGAGTGTGTCAAGTTGTTGGCCAAGGCCGTCACCGTACCCGCCGCAAAGTTGTTACCTGCGGCTGTTTTCAATTGAAACTGCAGCTCGATGTAGGACCTGCGCAGATCGATGTACGAAGAGGAGGTGAACTCGAAGGTGATGGGGGTGATACCCGTGGTCTGAGGGTTCAGTTTCACTTCTCTGGAGGACAAGATGCTCATGTCCGTCTCTGGCATCTCAAAGAGTCTGGTGGAGGGGTTGCGAACTGCCGCCGAGCGGGCGTGCTTGGATATGGTGGACATGTTGACGGTAACCTTTGACCAAGTAGAATGAAGGTCAGCGTCTTCTCTTTCGTCTTTTATCTCTTCTTCTTCTACCCCCTCCTCCCATCTGTCTCCTTCTGAACCATCGTCGCGTCACCGAACTGTCGACAGGGGGGTGGTCTCACAAAAGGAGGGGATCCCACAAAGGGTCCCAAGGGAAGAAAGGACCCTCCTGTCTGACTGAAAACCTTGGTAGGTCTTCGACTGAAGATGATGCTCGACATCAGCGACCAAAGATGTCGTTGAGGACTTTTCGAGCTTTCTTCTTTAGATTACTGCTAGCCTTGTTCTGAAGACTTCTCTTCACTCCCTTCCTCGCGTTGGTGAACCCACTCTTAATGGAGCTGGTGACGGTGGGTTGTCCGCTTTTATGGTAACCCTTGGCGAAGTTGTTGGCGGCATCACCCACTACAGAGTGCATGAAACGGTCCAGACCCCTTCCTTTCTGGTGAGGTTGTTGATCGGGGTGGTACCTTTTGAGACCGAATCCACTCCCCATCATGAATCGGTCCACTCCTTTGGCGGTTTGCACATCGGGAACAAAGCGTCGCAGACCTGCTCCTATCATCGTTTCCGGAAACGTAAAGTCACTGCGGTGGGACCCGTATGTAGTTTGGCCAGGCTTCCGTCCTTCTCGGCGATTTGCACTTGAATAATGTCCAGCGTGCTATTGCGAACGGGTATATATTGAACCCTGTGGGGCTCGAAGTACACGGTGCCATCTCCATTCTCGTCGTAGCTAAACTCCCGCATGAGGTCGGTGGTCTGCGAACCTACGGACGAGGGAGTGCACACGTCGCTGTAGCAGAGCAAATTGCGCTTGTGTTTTCCCACGGCCTCTCGGAATGCTGCGTTGATGTTAGTGAACCGCCAATTGCAATGGAACGATAGTCTGACGTAATTGTTATCTTCACGGACACCATTCCTGCCAAAGTTTCTATCGTTGGCTGTCCAAAACACAATCTTCCCCGCATTATCATGTCCTGAATTGGAAGGCTCGAAAACATCACCTATGTAGGTACCATCGCTCCTTCTGCCATTGATGTTAGGAATGGTCGAGGGTTCAAACAACTCCTGCTTCAGATTAGGTCCCAGAACGTACTGCTGGCGTTTTGGGTCGTATCGAAACCACCCCATCTTCACACTAAGGTCAATATCGATCATGAACATGGGTCTGTAATCTGGGGCCAACTTGTACGTTCCAGCGTTGTCCGACACCAGTTCGTCCCCTTCCCATTTCCATTTCCAATAGGTACGCTGCTTGTCACCATGCATGTCTATGTAAAAGAGTCTATCATCCACTACATCTGCGATTCGCCACTCATCCATCTGGTTGAAGACTGTTTTCACGAAACCGACACCGTCCACCGTGGGGGTGACTCTCTCCAAATCAGGGTTTTCAAAAACGGAATTGAATGGTACGCTGACTCTATGTCCTTTCTGATCGGCCTGGCTAAGACCAAACATTTGGATGAGATACCGTTTCTTGCTGGGGTTTAGCTTTTCAGCAAACAGGGTGCTGTTGGGCAGAGAGATGTCGTCCAAACCCACTTCCCAGTCTCCCTGAAGGTGAATAGGGTGGGGTAATCTGTTTTTGAACGAACTGTTCGTGTTGTTGAACTCTTGGGTGCTGGAAGTGTTGATCAACACGAGGCGAAAGGAGTCTTCACTCATGTTGTCTTGTTACGCAGGCTCTGGGTGGAGTTCTTGTCAATCCAGCTGTCGTACTTTTGTGGCCACCCTTTCCAACGCACCAACATTTTATCGCCCTTGCGACGTAATATCTTCTCGCGTGTAGGCCAAAGAAGACTTTACCACTCTACCTTTGACTGAAGTTCCGCTGACATGGCAACGTCTCGTAGTATTCGACGACACCCTGTACGCGGCTTTCAAGGATGAATTGCAGAGTTGTGGCTGTGCTACGCGTAGAGTGCACCGCTTCCTAAAAGAGTTTCCGGCCTGGGAGAAGTTGAGACCTTTTCTGCAAGATATTTCCAGTGATGTTGAAGGCAAGTCACTTTTGGTCCATTCTTACAAACCTCCCCATTTCTGCTGGTTTCAAGTGTTCATCTCCCTACCCCACCAAGGTCTTGACAATGCGGACATGTGTTTTGTGGCCATCCCTGAAGTCTTCGAAAAGTTCAAAGATGAAACCATTGTCACGTGCACGACCCTATGGAACATGTTCGCCTATGCCGAGATCCAATTCCATTTGAAAGCCAAGGAGAAAGCCAAAGAACTTGAGCAAAAAATGCCTCATTTGTCTCTCAGGACCTACCCTCTCGATGAAGAGGAGTTGATTGACACTCTGGCAGATAGATTGAATGCGAAAAATAATGACAATTAGACTTGATTCTCTGTATAGACATTGGTAGACTGTGAACGCTTTTAGAAATAAACACATTTTGATTGGTTATGTCTCGGGTCCTTCATGTCTTAATACAACTAATGCTGCTTTTCCCTTTTCAATTTGCCTAGTGTCACCATGAAGCGAGCAGCTCCAGAGCAATCTGATCCTCCCGTGCAAAGGGGTGGGGCTCTCTTCGACTTCAATTTACAACCCGTTGCTCTACCGAGAAGGTGGCGGAACGCAGTGGAACGTCAACGGTATCGGGCCGTGCTAGATCAGAACCGAGACCCTGGGGACCAGGATGACTTGGGGGGTGAACTAACAGACGCCTTGGGACGTGCTATCGAGGTCCAAATGCGCGCCACCGCCGACCTCCAACTTCACCACCTGGTTCATTTCAACATGCAGTCGGACCACTTCTCGCACGCCTTTCAGTCCACCACTTTCACTGTGCGCGAGTTTCAGGAGGACAGTGAACGTTTGCGTACTTACCTTCAAGCTTTGGCGACCAAATTGAACTCCAACGAGGACTTTGAGGCGGACGACTCCTTTATCATGGAGACCACCTTTATTCGAACCCCCGGACGGGGTGGGCGCTGCCGACGAGACCGCGCTCGCATGCTGGGAAGGACCTCCCTGGAGAAAATGTTAAAGAACAAACAGTCTGTCATACGCATCCTCAATGAGGACGACCTTTGCTGTGCACGGGCCATCGTGACGATGCAGGCTCGGGCCGATGCCGAAAACGGTCGTGACATACATTATGTCAACATGCGAAGAGGAAAACGAGAACAGGAACTGAAAGCCAAACAATTGCACCGTCTAGCAGGTGTTCCCGAAGGACCCTGCGGTCCAGCAGAATTACAGAAATTCCAGGACGTCCTACCTGAATACCAGATCAAGGTCCTTTCCATCGATAAACCTCATATGATAACCTTTGCACGCCCCGTCAAGGACAAGCGCATACTCCTCCTCAAAGTTGGCGCCCATTATCACGGCTGCAACTCGTATTCCGGTTTCCTGGACAAGAGTTACTTCTGTCACGACTGCAACCGGGGGTACAATAAAGAAGACAGACAGAATCATTCCTGCAACGGGAAATGGTGCTTCGCTTGCGGGACCAGGACCTGTGATGATTTCAACACTGCCAAGGCTCAGAAGCCACCAGGTCAACAGTTGCAACCCACACGCTTGTGCAACGGATGCAGTCGCCTCTTCTTCGGAGAAGAGTGTTACCTCCAACACCTAACGAGCAGTAAAACCACTCGCAGCCTCTGTCAGCAGCTCAAGAGATGCCTTTCGTGTCAAAAAGTATATGACGCGGCCCCTGCAAACCGTGACGAAGACAATAACCATCCAAGATACAAGCATAGGTGTGGGGTGGCAGAATGCCCTTTCTGCGAGCGCTACGTGCCTCAGGACACGCACCAATGCTATATCCAACCGCTGGACGAATCAGAAGATCAAAGAAAATGGCTGTCGGTACCTGAATCCGAAGTGGGAGACAGAGCCATCATGGGGGTCCATCCGGAAACAGGAGCTTGCTGGGTGGAAGAGCTCGCCCCTCTTTTCGTCTATGCCGACTACGAGGCCACCACCGACGAGCAGGGCGTGCAGACACCCATCATGCTATGCTGCGAGAGTGTGGAAGAAGAGGAAACGCATGTATTTTACGGAGAGGGTTGTACAGCGGAATTCTTCGACTACCTGGACGAGAAGACCGTCGACGAGTATGGTGACCCGCGAAACGTCATCGTCATTTTCCATAATTTCAAGGGATACGATGGCATGTTCGTAATAAAGTACCTATACGACAACCATCGTGACGTGCAGGATCAGATAACCGTGGGCAGCAAGATACTGTCCTTGCGGAACTTTGAAATAACCTTCAAGGATTCCCTGTGCTTTTTACCGTTTCCTCTGGCGGCCTTTCCCACCACCTTTGGCCTCACGGAGCAGTGTAAAGGTTTCTTTCCTCACCTATTCAACACCGTGGAGAATCAGGACTACGAGGGTCCCATCCCAGAGGCTCGCTATTACGACCCCGACGGCATGTCAGTCAAAAAGAAAGCGGAATTCATCAGATGGCATAATGAAAAAGTCAACTCCAATTACATCTTCAACCTCAGACGGGACATGGAGTCCTATTGCATTTCTGACGTAAAACTGTTGAAGGCCGGATGTGAGAAATTTCAATCGGAGTTCGAGAGTCATGCAGCCTTCAACCCAATGGAGAAATGTATTACCATCGCTTCAGCCTGCAACCGGTTCTGGCGCAAGAAATTGTTAAAGGCTAACACCATCGCTGTAGAACCACCCCGGGGTTGGATGGGAGCGCAGACCAATACCTCCGTCGTGGCCCGAGAATGGTTGGCGTTCGAGAACCACAAGTTGAGACTCTTGAATAAAGATCCCGAGCTCGTGCAGGCGGATCGTATCCGGACAGCCACCAATGGCGGCGAGGTGCGTATTTACACTCCCGCCAAGAGTTACCTGGTCGACGGACTCGACCCCGAAACCCATACAGTGTACGAGTTCCACGGATGTCTATGGCACGGTTGTCCCGACTGTTTCCCCAACCGAGAAGGGTACTCCAAACTCAACCGTGACAGAAAATTCCAAGAGATCTTCGAAGACACCAAAGCTAAATAAAATCAGATAAGAGCCGCGGGGTACACTCTTCGGGTCATGTGGGAGTGTCAGTGGACCCACAAGCGCAAGACCCAACCCAGTCTCCTCGAGTTTCTGAAGACCTACAAACCACTTCCTCCTCTCAACCCTCGAGATGCCTTCTTTGGTGGACGAACCAATGCCGTGTGCCTTTATTATGTGGTGGACCCCTCCACTGGTGAGAAGGTATTCTACATTGATGTGACGTCCCTCTACCCCTGGGTAAACTCCGAAGCCGAGTACCCCATCGGTCACCCCGCAGTCATCACCAATCCCGAAGATCAAGATATCACCAGCTACTTTGGCGTCGCACTCGTCACGATAATACCCCCGCACAATCTCTACCATCCTGTACTCCCGCACCGACAAGGCGGCAAGTTGACCTTTCCACTCCGTGCCAAATGCATCTCGGACGAGATGTCTCGTCCCATGCTCCAACGCAGTCATGTCTGCAAACATGGAGATGAAGAGAGGATGTTCACAGCCACCTAGTGCACACCTGAGATTGTCAAAGCCATCCAGAAGGGGTACCGTCTGGTACGCATTCATGAAGTCTGGCACTTTAGACGAAGGGTCAAGGGTCTATTCAAAGACTACGTCAAGCAATGGCTAAAGGTCAAGCAAGAGTCTGCAGGGTACCCCGCTTGGGCGGACACCGAAGAGAAGAAGACTCAGTACCGAAGCAACTATGCAGAGCATCAGGGAATAGACCTTGACCCCACCAAGATCGAGAAGAATGCCGGTCGGAAAGCCACCGCCAAACTGATGTTGAACTCCTTCTCGGGGAAGTTTGGCGAGAATCTCAACAAGAGCACCGTGACGTCCGTGACAAGTACCGCCCAACTGTTCAGTGCATTATACGATACTAACGCCGAGGTGGAACGCATCCGAATCTGTAACGATGACCTCATAGAGATAGTAACCAAAGAATATGGTAAAGTAAAGTAAAGTAAACTTTATTTTACCAGGGTGGCCCATTCAGCAACGAGGCTGATATCCAGAGGGGCCCTGGACTAAAAATATAGTAATTAAAAATACAATACATCATGATAATTTAAAAATACAATTTAGAAATACAAGGTATAGATTTTAAAAAAAAAGCATGCAATAATTAAAAATATAAAGTATAAGCAAGCATGCAATAATTCATAAAAATCTAATGTCTATAAAATCTAAAAATTGTAGGTATTAATTAAAACTCTGAAGGAAGAAAGTGACTTGGCGTTTTGAATGTTACGGGGTAGGAGGTTAAAAAAAGCTGAACCGGAATATCTAAAAGTTCGTTTAGCAAGGCTAAGTTTGGGTTTGGGCAGGTGCAGATCTGTTCTTCTACGAGTATTGTAGTCATGCACATTGAAATTTCTTGTGAAATATCCACTCAAGTATTTAGGCACTAGATTATTTAGATATTTATATACTAAAGTACATTTATGTCTTTTCCGTTTCGTTTCTAGCTCCACCCACCCTAAAACATTTAAAGTGTCTTTAGAAGAGTCACGCCTTAGAACAATACGGGCAGCGCGATTTTGTAACCGTTGTAAGGTTTTACTGGAGGTCGCTGACAACCAATTGGACAATGGTAAGAGGAACATTTTCATTGCGGCTTTCACCACCTGTTACGCACGTCTCAAATTGTATTCTTATCTCGAGCAACTCGACCAGCAGGTGCTCTACTTCGACACGGACTCAGTCATCCACAGCTGGAAACCTGGTCAGACCAAAATACCTCTGGGCGACTACCTGGGCGAGATGAGGGATGAACTAGAGGGTGATGACCACATTGTCGAGTTCGTGTCGGGGGGTCCCAAAAACTACGGTTACCAGACGGCCAACGGTAAGACGTATTGCAAGGTACGAGGGTTCACCTTGAATGTCCGTGGCTCGGCTCAGCTGAACTACGACATCATGAAAAGAAATGTACAGCTCGAGGTTCAACAACCCACAGACGCTCGACGCCTCACCGACGTTGACAACCCTCATTTCTTCACACGCGATCCCACCACCAAACGCATTCGGGTCATTCCTCGTAAGAAGCAATACGCCTTGGTCTTCGACAAGCGAGTGGTGGAACCCACTACTTACAAGTCCTACCCGTACGGGTACACGCCCTACTTCACGGAAGAGGACCATGCAATGGCCGAGGCTTTGTTGGAACTTTAAAACTGTTTAATTTTGCTTTCCTTTCATTGTAATGGCACGGTAGCGCAGTGGACAGCGCGTCGGGTTCATAACCCGAAGGTCCGAGGTTCGAATCCTCGCCGTGCAACCTTTTTACTCCTGTCATGTAATTAAAGTTCTTGAAACGTGACACGGTGTGGCGTGATTTGATGGTGTGATGCATGACGTGTGGCGTGACGGATGGCGTGACCCAGGCATGGAATGTGTGTGACCCCTGACCCCACATTCCTTTAGGTCCCCAACCGACCTGCTTTACTACTGATTGAAGAGGAATTCTAGACGTATAATTTTGTTTTAGGTTGGGGTGAACTCTTTTCAAAGTTAGGAAACTAATGTCCAGGTCAAAGCAGTTCCAAGGCTGACTATGTCCCTTTGATCATGCATGGAAAATCTCATAACTGATTTACCTTTAGAGACAATGCATGAAAACACACTTGTTCATGCATACATTGTAAGAATTTTAATGGCTTGCTTCCTTCTGTTACAGTAAAGCTTGATTCTATTCCTTAAGAAAGGCTCTAAACCTGTGAGATTCTTAAAAAGGACAATGTTCATGTTCAACTCCTGTGATTAATGAAATTTTAGCTACGTGTTATGCTAGTGTCAGTCATTCAACAATAGACCTTTATCACACGGTGCCCATTTTGAGTCCCAGGAGAACAAAAAGCTTTGTTTTTGCCCGTCCAGCCTCACACTGGATGAGAGGTTAGACAGGCAAATTTTTTTGATAACTTACATATCTAAAAATAATGTTTGCTCTAATGTCTCGTAGAGTCCTAAAGTGATGTCAAAAATATATTTTTGAAATTATGGGATATGATGCCATATTCTTATAAAGGGGTAACTACTTGGTGTAGGCACTCATAGGGGGAATCTCTAAAAGGGGGAATCTCACAATAGACAACGGTAAATTTATAGACTACGAGCAGATAGTCAACGAGGCGCAGCCGAGTTGACTATCGCTCGTAGAAAACGAGGGCGAGTAGTCTAATTGTTTTAGTATAAATTTACCGTAGTCTTACTGCATAAAAAGAAAAAATGTCAAGTAACGCGTAGAAAAGAACTGTTTTATTACGTTACATCAGGTTCAAACGTGATGCGCGATGTGCGCTGATGCGTAACTGTTGACTATCAGCAGATAGGAAACGGAAATTTAGCCAATCAAATTCACGGATTCACAATAGACTACGGTAAATTTATACTTATCTGTGATAGATAGTGAGTAGCGTAGCAGCCTGTGTCGGAAATCGTATTATGCAAATCAGGTTTCGTTTAGGTCACGTGATATGTAAGTCAAGATACCTCGTGGTTAACAACATGGCGGAGACGTCAAAAATCTGTAAACTCAAGGCGGTTCAATTAAATCAAAGGAAGTGACTAACTCGGGATATTTTTTATTGGTGTACTGGGTAAACGTTTCCCACACCAAAGTGGCGACCCTGCCAGGACAAAATTGAGCGGAATCGGAATAAAACGGATAAATAGCTGTCGACTTCGCGAATGCGTGGAAGGCTACAAACCTGAACATGGTGGAAGTCGCTGAAGAGCGCTACACGAAGGAGCTCCACAAAGCAACCTACTACGTCAACGATATTAAGGAAACGGTCAATTTCAGCGATAAAGAAGATGTATTATCAGCGTACGAGAAGATATGTGATGTCAGCAAAACCTTGGAAGCTTCGGCAAATCTTGTCAAGGACGCCATGTTGGATGAGGAAAAATCATTCGAAGACGTAAAGGGCTGGTCATATGCTCACAAGGAGAAATTAGTACCTGTCCATGACTTGAGAAGCAGACTTAAGGATGAATTGAGACAACTGGAGACACAAGAGCTGCACAGACGGGAGGAGGATTGGTTCAAAAAGAAGATCGAACTCGAAATGGAATTAGAGAAGAAGAAGGCTGAGCAAGAAGCGGCCAAACCTCAAGCAGTGAAGTTGCAGAAGTACACCATATCACCATTCAAGGGCGATTGTAAAGACTGGCTTCGATTTTGGAACCAGTTCGTGGTGGAGGTGGATAACTCCAAGATTTCTGAGATAAGTAAATTCAATTATTTGCTAGAATTAGTTGAAGGGGAACCTAAGGAGCACATTCTGGGCCTGCCACACACCCTGATGGCTATAACGAAGCTAAGAAAATTCTTGAGCTAACCTTTGGAAAGGACATTAAGGTCCACAAGGCCTTAATTAAGGATTTAGAAGCTTTGCCAAACATAACCAGTGTGCACAAAATCAAAGAGATACATGAGTTTCACACGCAGTTGTCCAAAACAGTTCGAACCTTAGCAACAATGAAGAAACTGGAGGGTGCACAAAGCTATGTGTACAGTGTAATGGATAAACTAGGTCCTGTTAGAGAAGTTATGGCCCAAAAGGACGATGACTGGGAAGAATGGGGTCTTGAGGAGTTAGTGGATAATCTAAGAAAGTATACAGATCGAAATCCCCTTCCCTTAGTGGAATCCAGCCCACCAGCTTTAGTTGATCCTGCACCTGGGAACAAGGACAGTCATCCAAAAAGGGAAGACAAATTGATGATGTCCGGGGGAAACTTGCGACAACCACCAAAGCCCCTACCCTGTGTCTACTGTGGTTTTACCAATCATCGCAGCAGTGGTTGTACCAAAGTCTTAGATACAGCCAGCAGAAAAGAGCATTTAACAAGAAATAAGTTGTGTTTTAACTGTGCCAAGCCTGGGCATGTGGCTTCTAAATGCAAATCACGTGGGTGTGGGAGGTGCAGTGGGAGGCACCATACCTCTGTATGTAACCGGATGAAGATGACCCTTTCACCCAACCCCACCCCAGAGTCATCGGGCAAGTCTGAGAGGTTTTATGGTGTGGTGGATTCCCAAACTACATTGCATGCAACTCTTATTGCTAAAATCAATGGAGTACAGGCTCGAATCATGTTAGATAGTGGTGCTGGAAGCTCTTACATCAGTCCAAATTAACTCTGAAGCCATACCGAACTGAAAGGAGAGTTATTGAACAAATGTATGGAACAGTTGACAAACAGGTGGAGATATACAAGGTCCTTGTTGAGTCAAATGTCATTGAAGGCTTTGGGTTTGAATTACATTGTATAAATGCAGAAAAGCCAGTCCTGACTCACCTTCCTAACCCAAGAATCCAGGAGTTGAAGAAAGCCAATCATCGGATAAGAAGACTAAACTTCAGTGAGGAAGCAGCAACAGAAGATAACCTACCAGTGCATGTAATCCTGGGAGCTGCAGATATACAGCGAATCAAAACAACTGAGCCTGCTGTTCTGGGTTCGAATCGAGACACTGATCCTGGAGCAGAGTTCACTATGCTGGGCTGGGTAATCACAGGAAAGTCAATGTGGTCCAGTACCGAGACCGAGAAGGGTTTCTTTTTGAAGTCAAGCCAAGATGAATTTAAGCAGATGTGTTCACAGGAAGTCCTAGGACTAACGGATGAATCTCATGAGCAAGGCTTGCTCCATGAAGATTTCAAAAATCAGTTGCAGCGTTTGGACGATGGAACATATTCAACTCGGTTACCATGGAAGTCACATCAGCCGACACCTTTGCCACTAAACAAAGGACTGACCTTAAAGAGGTTGCAAAGCACTACCTGAAAGCTGGAAAGGATGGGGAAACTTGACGAGTATCATACTGTTATGGTGCAACAACTGGAGGAAGGAATCCTGGAGCTGGTACCGGAAGGTGATTCATTACATCCCACATCAAGCGGTGATAAGAGAAGAAGCAGAGTCTACCAAAATGAGAATAGTGTATGACTGTTCCGCAAAACAAAATCCACAGGCACCATCATTGAACGACTGTCTGGAGGTTGGCCCACCCTTACAACCGGCAATCTTTGACATCGTGCTAAGAAACAGAATGAAACCCTTCTGCATCACCGGGGACATAAAGAAAGCCTTTCTTCAAATCAAGATCAGTCCAGAGGATAGAGATGCACTTCGCCTATTGTGGTATGACAATTTAAAGGAAAGGAACATTGTCCAATACCGCTTTACAAGAGTAATTTTTGGGTCAGGTCCAAGTCCATACATCCTGGGTGCTACACTTGAGAAACACATTGGTCAGTATGAAGAAAGGTACCCTAACACTGTGAATGAGTTGCTTCAAAATACGTATGTGGATGATGTACAATCTGGTGGTGATGGCAAGGAAGAGTTACTGAAATTCAAGGAGGAAGCAACAAAGATCCTGAATGAAGGTGGATTTCAGCTACACAAGTGGCACAGTAACATTCCAGAAATTGAAAAACTGAGTACGAGTGAAGTAGAAGAACCTCAGGAGAATTCAACATACGCGAAGTAGACAGTTGGAACTCAGCCACATGAATCAAAGATCTTAGGAGTCCCATGGAACAAGGAAGAAGACAAATTCTCTATTAACCTTGCAAAGACCTTGAAGGGTTTTAAGGAGGGCCCATTGACAAAGAGAAAGATGTTATCTGCTATCAACAGTATCTTTGACTTGCTTGGAATTGCTGCACCTGTTGTTATTGTTGGAAAGGTACTGTACAGTGAAGTTTGCCTGAGGAAACTAAGATGGGATGAAGAAGTACCAGTTGACATACAAAGACCATGGACTAAGTGGCTGAATGATATGAAGGAGTGTCCTTACGTAAGCATTCCCCGCAGCGTTGTCGGAGTTAGTTTTACCGGAGTGATCCTCCACGGGTTCTCAGATGCAAGCAAGTTGGCCGTTTCAGCAGCTGTGTATGCAGTAACAACTCACATCGCCACACCGGTTCAACAGAGGCTCCTTGTAGCAAAGTCAAGGATAGCACCGAAGGATCAGTCAATTCTTCGTTTAGAACTTGTTGCTGCATATACCCTGAGTAGACTGATGCACCACGTAAAGGAAGTCTTAAAAGACGTACGCGTAGAGGAGTATCACTGCTGGGTCGACAGTACCACGGTGCTTTATTGGATCAAAGGTCAAGGAACTTGGTCACAGTTTGTACGTAATAGAACCAAGGCTATCCAGGACAAGGAGTATTTGCAGTGGCATCATGTCCCTACTGCTGACAACCCTAGTGATCAAGGAAGCCGTGGCATGCCTCCTAGCAAAATGGGGGAGTTGTGGTTTCGAGGGCCAAAGTGGCTAAGTACTTGAGAAGAATGGCCAGATCAACCTGAAGTGACAGAGAACTCTGAGAATTGCAAGGAAAGGATCAAACCTAAGCTCAAAAAACAGTTCCTAGTTAAAGTTAAAGAAGAAACAAATGAGACCAGGGACACTCTTTTGAGCAAGTATGCGTCATATTGGAAGCTGTTTCGGGTCACTGCGTTTCTAAAGCGTTTCATCCACAACTGTAGAAACCACAAGAAGTACAAAGGCCCTCTAATGACTGAAGAGCTTCAAGCAGCAGAGAAGTTCTGGATTATTCAAGGACAGGCCACAGTGCCCAGGACAGACGTGGGATTAAAGAAGGACGAAGAAGGAATATTGAGATGTGTTGGCAGAGTTCCCCATTATCATCCAGTCTTTCTACCGCGAAACAGCAAGTTGGCTTCATTGATTGTTCAGCAAGTTCATGAGCAGATGCTACACGGGGGAGTTTCAATTACCATGTTGAGGTCTCTAGCTAAGTCAGTTATCCGCAACTGTAATGTTTGCAGGCGTTACTGGAAGAAACCAATTTCAACTTCTCGCAGCCCAGACTTAATTTTGCCAGTGTTCAGAACTGAACTGACAAACCCTTTCTCTGTTACAGGAGTAGATTTCGCTGGGCCTGTGAACTACAAGATTAACAAGTCTACTACGTCAAAGGCATACATTGCACTATTTACCTGTACCAGTACTCGTGCAGTGCATCTAAAATTGTGTCATGACCTGTCTGCTCAAGAGTTCCAGAGAGCGCTAAAGGAATTTGTTGCCAGGAGAGGCTGCCCTCAGATCATTGTGAGTGACAATGGGAAAACTTTTGTTGCCACTGGGAAATGGTTATCCAAGCTGAAGAAAGACCAGCGTCTTGCAAACTATTTAGGTGCTTTGGAGATAAAATGGAAGTTTAACTTGGCACGGGCCCCATGGTGGGGAGGATTCTTTGAACGCCTTATTGGCATCATGAAGAGAAGTCTTTCGAAAGTTATTGGTCAAAGCCTGCTGACCTTCCAGGAACTGGAAGAAGTCTTGCTGGATGTTGAGATGACCATGAACAACAGGCCACTCATGTATCAAGGAGAAGAGTTCGAGAAAACAGTACTTACCCCAAATACCTTACTACGAGGAGAGGCAATCCCTATCTTGGAAGAAGATTTGGAGAACGTAGGAGAAGAGAATGTGAGTAAGCGCATGAAATTCGTAGAAAAAAGCAAACAACACCTTCGAAAGAGGTTCATGAAGGAGTACGTTCACGCCGTTGAAGAAAGACAGCAACGAGCTGAGGGGAACATTGAGAAGATCCCAAACAAAGGAGCAGTGGTGTTGTTAAAAAGTGAAGCAAAAGACAAGGCGTTGTGGAAGCTGGGACGAGTAGTGAGCAAGATCATTGGCAAAAATGGTACAGTCCGTGGATTGAAACTGAAACAGGGAAATGGATACATAGTAGAGCGCCCCCTGCAGCTTGTGTGTGATTTGGAAGTTGGAGGAGAAGATACCAAGTGGAAACCGAACCCTGAAGCGGAAGTATTCGTTCCGAGAGTAGGACCGAGCAGAAGAGCCAAAGAGGTTGCAAATAATCTATTCCGGAACATTGCGGAACAAGAATTTAAACATGAGTAGAGTGACATTTAAGCTGTTATAAGTTAACACTTAAATGGGGGGAGGGTGTCGGAAATCGTATTATGCAAATCAGGTTTCGTTTAGGTCGCGTGATATGTAAGTCAAGATACCTCGTGGTTAACAACATGGCGGAGACGTCAAAAATCTGTAAACTCAAGGCGGTTCAATTAAATCAAAGGAAGTGACTAACTCGGGATATTTTTTATTGGTGTACTGGGTAAACGTTTCCCACACCTGCGCTGGGGCCGTTTCTTTGTGTTTTCGAAGTGTCTGTTTTGAACGACTAGTAGATTTATACTAAAACAATTAGATTATTCGCTCTCGATTTCTATGCGTGATAGTTGACTCGGGCTGCGCCCCCGTCAACTATCACGCGATAGAAATCTCGAGCTCATAATCTAATTGTCAAATAGATAGTGAGTAGCGTTCCCAATTAAAGAACGGCGTTCGTGATAGAACGCTAGTAGATTTATACTAAAAATTAGATAGAAACACGGTACATGTTTTCTATTTCTTAATTAAATAACACTAACTATTCCCCATGACCGATAAAGGGGCGGAGACGAGAAAAATAACGCGCTAAATTCAATTAAACCTTGTCTCAACTGGGAATTCGCCATTGGAAATCAGTGCAAAATATGTTCATACAAATATTCACGTCCAATTTCAAAAACAACACTTATTATTAACAAATAAAAAGCCTATAAGCTGTGTATTACATTTTCAAATTGATAAAACACGAAGGGCATTTGAGTACACAAGGGAAATGTAGAATTGTAGAAAACACGAGCCCCCCCCCCACGAGCAACCTCGTTCCCAGGGTCCTCTCTCTACTTCGAGAAAGTACCCTGGAAACGGCTGGTCACGTGTCTGCTAGATTTTAGCAGATTCCAGAGATGTGATTGAAGGGAGGGGCTGGAAAGTTATAGTTTGTCTCCACTGAGCTCACCTACTGAGCCCAGTAGGGAGTGGAATTGAAACTTCCGTTGTGGATCGACAAAACCCAGAACGAACGCATTACCAAATTCGATATTGGAGTTCTATGCGTTCAATGCTTGGCTTAAAGGTTAGCTCCACATTTGCCTGAATTTGTCCCATCAACAGTTGGACGGTCTTCGGAATTTGTGGCGGTGAAAAATTTGGCAAAGAACTTGGAACTGAAAACCACAACAGCAAATGGACCGCGCGGTGAACTTAATTTTATTTTTCATTCGGCGAAGTCACAACGTATGTATTTACTCATTCGTTTAGAGTCAAACACGTGGTATGTTCGCCTTTAAAGGTAGTTTTGGATTTGATTTTGGCGGTTATTCGATTCTCTTGCAGTGCAAATTTTGTAAACAACTTGACAACAACGACATCGGTCGCGCGTTACAAAATGCATTGGCTTTTGTTTTAAAACTGTTTAGTGGTAAATTCAGTTTTCGGTCAAGACATTAGCTCCAAGTTGTCTGTATCCCATCGATAATTTCACGGTTATTTTATATTTAATTCTTTTGGTGTGAAAAACTGATTAAACTAATCCGAAGTAGGTTGTTGACGGTTATTTAAAAAGCAGTGAAATATAAGCAAAATTCCCTCTCAATCAACATCTCATACTCATAGTAGTTCAGGTAGAGCCGAAGCAGCAGGCTAGGCAGGATCTCTGAAAAATAACTTGCTTCCTTTTCAAAATAGCGTCCGTGTAGCAGGGCAACATTCACTTCCCTAGAGAGTGTTGACAAAATTAAGTTGGGGACCCACCCTCTGTGCGGCTTGGGTTGGCATGCTTAGACACGTGACCAGCTGTAACCAGGGTACTTTTTCGAAGTAGAGAGAGAACCCTGGAAACGAGGTTGCCGCACGAGCCGTAGTTTAGCCTGCGTAGCAGGCGCATGAAGGGGCGGGAAATCGGGCAAAAAATTCGGGGGTTGGAGAAATTCTTTTTCCCGATTTTCTCAACGTCTTCCTCTGCGCTTTCTACGCAGGCTAGCCGTAGGCGAGTGTTTTCCACATTTCAGTCATTTGGGGTTTTAGGGAGTTTCAAGGCTGTGTTTTTGCAGTTTGAATTTACAAGCAAGTATATTTTGTATTCCATCATTTTTATCGTCTCCGAGACGATAAACCGAGATTCTACCTAGCGAGGTTCAACCTCCTACCGAAGTTGGAGTATAGTATACTCCAACCTCGGTAGTTTAACAAATCTGAAGTTGGCTGCGCTAGAAAGACCCGTGACGGTCATGTATCCATTGCGGTCATCACGGACATTTTGCGCGGTTCGTTGTTTGCCTCGCGTTCTTGCCGCAGCGTATGAGAGGCCGTGTTATCTTTGACCGTCACGGTCTGTTTACGGTCTTCGCGAGTAATCGCCGATGATAAAATATGACTGAGAACTTAATAAAATTTTAGACGGTCGTAGACTTTACACTTATGTTGATCCGTCACGTGTATGAATATCATCACGGGTGGATCACGGAGCTCACGGACACAAACGTCACATGTTTTACCAT